>JAPYYQ010000729.1:0-81265 GCA_030522585.1 Anagyrus pseudococci | reverse complement strand
AAAAAAGAAAAAATAGGGGTACTTTTTTTTTAAAAAAAAGCTGACGTTCCCGAAAGAATTATAGACCTACCATTGCTGGTCTAGGCTTGGGGGTTAATGAGTTAATATGGTTATCTGCTATCATCTTTTATTTTACTGGATACTTTCATTCAAATTTTTTTTCAACTATTGACGGTCCTCTTCTCTTGAAAATTCAACAATTTGGTTACATAATTTTGAAATATACCGTGGTATTAAATATCGGAAGTAACGTTTCAGTCTCGACAAAACAACGTTCGAGTTTCAACGGAGCGAGCGTTATTAAAAAATTAGTCCCACTGCGAACTGCCTCATAGTCTACACTTTATTCGTCTACACTTTATTCGAAATAAGTCATCCAACAGCAGCGGACGCTTTCTTGTCTTTATGAGCCTATGCTTAATTCAAGCAGGAGAAACGTATAGAAAGCCAACGGCGGAAGGGGGGGGGAAGGGTAGACAGACGGTAGGCAAGAAACTCACGACCGTTACTTCGTCATCGTTGTCGCTAGAGTCTCGAAGCTTCGCTGCAAGCTCCCTTGGAGCCCCTAGCTGGTATCTATATACATATATACAGAGACAGACTGGTGCCCCTAGAGGAAAAGGGTTGCGACGCCGGCGCTCCGGCTGTAAATTGCCAAGAGGGCATTTTGATTAAATTTTTTATTGTAGCGCCGTTACGGCCAACGTAGCAGGGGTTAGGTTAAGAAGAAGGGAAAAAAACAACGAGAAAAGGCTACGCCCTTAAAGCGTTGGCGCGGCAACGCGAATTTTTCTCGGGTGATTTAATGAGAAAAGAGTGTGCCCCGCTTGGTATTGAAGTTCTATTGTCTACTGTTTCGATTTTAAAGGGCTGTAGATAGGAAGCAGGAAATTTTGAGTGTCTTAAATGATTACAGACTATCGAGAATTATTTGGTAAACAACAACTGAAAAATTCAATTTTTTTAGAACTTGCAAACTTAATTATTGAACAAAAGGAGCATTATTTATTCTTTTGAACTTCATCTTGAACAAATTAGAATGTACCATAAATTTCACGGTATATTACGAAAAAAATTCCAAAATGTCAATCTATACGAGCAAACGTTCTGGTACAAAACAAAGAAAAAAACTATAGAAATCCGTAAAGTCCGAGCGTAAGAGCCAGAGGAGAAAAGTATTGGGAAAGACAATACGAAGCTCAACAAGTGTTTTCGGCCTTATAACGATATCCTCTCTGTTCGCATTGCGCGTGCACAGTGCGTCGGTGGTGGTAAAAGCATCGGGGAGAGGGTGTAGTCGCGATTCTCCCGCCTCTCCCACTTCCGGGACAAGCTCGGCTATACCTCCCGTGTCCTCCCTCCGGCGAAAGGCTTTCCGTGCGGGAGGCGGAGACGACGCCTCCCCGCTTTTCTCCCTTCTATGTAGAGCACACGCAGGGCGAGTGTTCTCGCGGGGATTCAGCGACACATGCTTGCTGCCCTTGCCAGCTTTGCTCTCTTGAGCTCTTGAGCGCTTGTACTTTATTAAGCGACTTTTCTCTCTCGTTTTTTTTCTTTTTCACTATGTGATGGAAAATTTTTCGAATTTTATAGAGCTGTGAAATTATAAAAATTTTGATCAACATTCCATAGTAACACACATGATCCTTTAAGTAATAAATACTTGAATCTTAGGAACATTATCTTTTTCCCACCCAGAGCTACAACCTTAGACATCCCCTCGCGGTTGTCTCAACGCACATCTCTCGCGTCCGCACAGCACAGCCAGAGCAGAGAGACGCAGAGGCCAGTGGGTGGCGCGCTCTCACCCGCTCTCCTCGCGACTCTAGGCGTCACGTGGTCAGTTCGTCCAGTGAGTCGCGGGGCGCGCGACATCGGGGGGGGCGCACAGCAGACACACGGGCAAGCTGCAGTGTGTGTGCGAAAGCGAGAGCGGCTATGCTGTTGCGAGCGCGGCCCGCGGAGGCCCCGCCCCCGCTTGCGATAGAGAGAGAGAGAGGAAGGTTCCCTCTCGCGCGGGCAAGGAGGCTTGGATCGGCCGGCGCGCCGTCGGCGTCCTCATTCATGGCCGAGCCAAAGGCCGCGCCGGCGCTCTCTCTTTCTCCGCGCGCGGAGAGCTCTGCCGCGCGCAGCCTCCCCCCGCTACCAGCCGCTGCAGCAGCAGCCGGCTGCAGCGATGCTCCCGGCGTACTTACCGCCTCTCAGCCCAGCGGCGAGATCCGCCGTCGCAGCCTTCGATCCGCCGCCGCCGCCGGGAAGTCAGTGCGCCACCTCCTACCGATCGATATTGATTACTCCAGCCGCTGAGCGGTAAAGCTTGCTTTGCTATCTCGACGAAATCGGTATGTGCTCTCGACCAGGGCTTGTGCAGGAGGCTCGCCAGGGTTATCGCGTGTTCGCGCGTGCCGAGAGACAGCCGGGAAGATGCGGAGCAGCGAGCGAGGCCGCTGCAGGAGATCGGTAAGCAGACGGAGCCACGGGAATTCGGGAAGCGGCGAGACTATATTCAGAACCCGCTGCTTATCCGCGCGAAACAGTGCGTCGTGTGCAACGAGTATATTACCAGTGTGTCTTGGATTAGTGCGTGCAAACTGAGAGGCGAGGAGTACCGGCTGCTGCAACCGATCCCCAGTGCGCGTCGTCGGGCCTAGAGCCGATCTTCGAAGAGAGACGCGCGCGCATCCCCGCGAGCGCAGAGGCCGCTTCCGTGGTGGAGGGCTGGCTGATGCATCGGGGCGCCGGGGCCGGCGGTGTCGGCGCGCCGGGAGCCGGCAGCTCGGCGGCCGCCGCCGGCACCCGGGCGACCCTCGAGCTCGACCACCATCACCACCACCACCACCATCATCCCTATCATCACCCGCACCACGCGGGCAGCGCGGCCGCGGCCGCCGCCGCTGCCACGGCGATGACGGGCGGCGGCTCCGCCGGGGCCTACTGGGGCGCGGTGCTCGCCGGGCACCACGCGGCTGCCGCTGCGGCGGGCATGATGCAGCCGCCGCCGGGCGCCGATTACGCGCCCAGCCCGGCTCACCATACCCCCGCCCCTGGACATCCGAGCATGCCCATGGACCTACACGTCTCGCAGACCTTTTCCTGCTACAGGTGCGTCCAGTGCTGTAATTGCCTTTTTTTTCCTCCTCCCAACCGTCGTGCCGATGGGTGATTGCAACAATTCGGAGGGGGTTTTGTTATCGGTGTACATTGATAAAATGAGAGCTAGTTCTATTTCTTCAGGCTGTGAATTAAATAAACAGCTTTTTAATCGATTCAACCTGATAAAATAGCTATCAATTACTTAACGGCCCAATGATTGTACGACCAGTTAAGGAATCAATGCACTTGTGCTAATCCTTGTAATAGCGGGCAATAATCATGTTGTTAAAGAATGATATCAGCGATAAAATATGCATCAACTACTATAATCACTCGTTTGTTTCATTTAAGCTTCATTTTGCTTTTTTTTTTATTTCGAAATTCATTCGATGATTTGAAATTTAGTAACTCAGTATTATATTTGCATATTTTAATGAAGTGTCGAGCTTATTCGTCACTCAGTCTGATGATATATTCATGAAATCACAACCATATAATTATTTTTAAATTATAACAGTTGCAGTGCAATATTTTAATTCGTGCATTGTTTCTTCAAGCTCCTTATGATCATAAACACAATAGTAATTTTATTAATTTACTTATAAATTATGTAATCAAACAATAAAAAGAAGAGCTTGGAAGACGAAACGTAAACTTGCCCTTTAGCACAACGCAAATATCCGCGCGCAAACTTACTCATGCCCCGAGCACTCGCATCTCGAGCAATAACGCACACGTCGGTTCATTGAGCAAATTGTACTTGCGGCTCTATTTTTAGTCTACAGCTCTCTAGGCACGTCGAGGCGCACACTTGTTTATCTTGTCCGCTTGATTACTATTACCTTCTTGATCTCTCTCTCTTTCTCGCTCCGGTATAGCTCCAACTACCGTATTGTTAAGTCACTTAAATGCCCGATCATTAACGCCAACATTTAAAGTCGTGAAAGTTTCATAAAAAAAAGTAATATAAGCGTTAACAACTTGAAAATAAAATTCAACAACATAGCTACTTCGTACCTTGAAACACCAAGTGCAAAATACCGATTTGTTTGAAATCAATCAATCGCGTACCGCAACTGTAAGCAGCCGACTAACATCCCAGCAGCGCGAATATTGAGAGATAACAAGCTCGGACGTCGCTTCAGCGTGACAATAAAACCCCTTGAGAGGTATCCGCTTAGCGGACAAGCTCAAAGGCCAGAACGCGTGTGCTCGCTGATCAGCTGAGCGACGACGACCGGTGAAAAGCGCAGGCGCGCGCGATGTGTCTGTGCGAGAGCGTGCAGGAAGGAGAGTCAGTGGCGAAAGAGAGGGTGCAGGTCGAGAGCCGCATCATGATTCCTAGCTCGTACGGGTTATTAGCATTCTGCTATCAATTATCCGAGAGTAGAGGGAGGGGGGATGAGGGACCGAACGGCCTGCAGCGGCGGCGTGCGCGGCTCTGTTCTTCTCTTACTCCCTTTCGCCGATCGTCGCTTGGCTCACCGGCTCTCTCTCTCCCACACACACACGCGTCTCTCTCTACAATTGTGCCGGGCTCCGATCCGTCTGCGCGAATCTTGAGCTCGGTCTACTGTCCGTCGGATGAAAGTGAGCGCCTTGGCGTCTTGTGAATTCGTCTACTTTTGTTGTTGACTCGGTATTGAAGTTTCGGTTTGTGTGTGTGTGTGTGTGTGTGGATACTGATGATTGTATCAGCACGGTGGTTATTTAATTGAACTTTTATATTTTTGTCAGTTAAGACAGACATTGCTGGTCATACAAGCCACTGCAAACTTTGTTTTCTGCTAAACCGTCGAGTCTAACGTTGACTCGGTTTATTGAGCCGCCGGCCTGGTTACCACAGGCTGTATAATAGTTCGGACGAATTTCATGCGATTCGTCGGTCTGCCCAGAGCCAACGACAAGAAAGTCAGAGAGAAAGAGAGAAAGAGAATGTTCCCGGATCCCAGTCTATCATACGGCGAGACAATGCCGCGTGGAATATTCTTTGCACGAACTCGATCATACGTATTAGCAATGATGAGGGATATTAAGCTCGGAAATTTGGGCTCGAATTGAATCTTAGTAGAGGGTAATTGTAGATCAGAGTTTTGCTGCAGAGCTACGAACGATTTTTTTTTCGTTTTTTCTTTTCGTTTGGAGAATATTTAGGTGTGGCTTTGGAGAATTATTGTTGTTGAGGATGTTGACGTTTATACTTTCTTTTTTTAATGTTTATACATTGATCACGTAATATTGATGGACAGTAATAACGATCTTTTTTTTTCAAAGATTAAAAATTTCGAATTTTAATAATAGATAAATTCATTGCTCATCCAAGCACTTTATAAAAACCATACTAGCAAAAGCCACAATTTAAATGTCTTAGCTTAGACATAGGACTCGGGACAACGCATAATCATATCATCGCCGGAAAATAATGTAAAACGATCCGCATTATAACACAAAGTATAATCCTTGCCCAACCCTTTTAAAAAAATAAAGCAACGAAGTAAACCAAGGCGTTCAATCTGTCCGTTGGCGAGCGTATACCCCCATAAACCTCATCGGAATCGCTCATAATCTAAAGTGTAACGTCGCGATCCCCAACAGCCACGCTAATAAGGCTTATTTACGCGCTCCAACCGCGGAACGGACATCCTTCAAGACGACAAGAAAAGTCTCGGCTTTTTCGCGTTTTCTACACGCCACTATAGAAACGGAATAAAGAAAAAAACAAGCACGGTAGCCGCGGAAGAGAAGGAGCGATAAATAACGCTGCTGCAGAGTTTTTGCGTGGAAAGATGCCGGGCATTAGCCACGCTGGAGCATCAGCCGGCAGAGCACGGGTCCTATTGCCAAGGGAAGGGATCTTGTCGAATTCGTGGCCTCGGGGGCCTGTAGCGTGGGATGAGGCGAGGCTGCTGGATTTTTGCAAGCGCGACTGCATCTCTGATGAGCAGCCGATTCTAAGGCGCTTTCTTTTTCGCTCTGCCTCTGGAAACAAAAAGGTTTAATAGCGCTTTCTCCCTCGTCTCCCTCCCCCTCGCGTCTTCCCTCTCTTTCGAGAGATATTGTGTCTTTTTGCCTGTTACTCGGCCGATCGATGATTATTTAATTTAATGAATATTGATGGCCCAGAGAGAGAGAGAGAGAGAGAGAGAGAAAGAGAGAGAGAGAGAGAGAGAGAGAGAGAGAGAGAGAGAAGGAGAGTTTGGATAATTAAAATACAGACGTGCGTATGTCGCTTCGCTTGATATTTATCAGACGTACCGTTGTGTAACACAGCTCGTAATACAGCCCCGCGGTCATTTCGCGACTGATTAAATTTCGCCGTTTATTTAATTATTCCAACGGCGATATAAAAGTCGAGCATTAAAAGAAAAAAGGAACAACTGCTCTAGTTGTTTCCAGCGCCGCTGAACAAAAATAAACAAGTCGTCCACGGTGATCGCGGGGAAGATCAAGACGGCAATATTTTCATTATTAACTTCTCACATCGCCCACCTAATGAAGCCCCCCTCGAAAAGCGTGCCCGAATGCCCGTGATTACCCGTAGTCCGTCCCGGTAACAAGAGGAGCCGTAATCCAAAAAAAGGCCCCTCCTACCCCAGCGGATATAATTACCATTCAATCACGGGTTCCTCCATCCCTTCCCCCCCCCCCTATTGCGTGCAATCTCCCCGGCTGATCTGATAAAACCTCCTGGATCCTCCCACTCTTCCTGCTTCCTCTCCACCTCGGCTCCTTGCGAAAATCCAGAGACGAAGAGAGAGAGCTGGAAGCACATCTAACTCTCTCTCTTCGTCTCACACTCCTCCCTTCCGTGGCGTGGGGGTCTCTCTCCGCGTGCGCGCGCGGTGCATCCCGCTGGACCGCAATCAGAATTGATTATAGCCTGCCGAAAAGCCCGGCGTGGTTTAGCTCCCCCCCCCCTTCCCCAACCCTTTTTCCTCGGGCTCTTATGTGCGACCGAACCTACTGCGCTTGCGTACTTTTTTCTCGTGCTTATTTTTCGTTTTTTGAGAGGGGGGGGGTATTAGAAGGCTAGGTCGATATATGCTTCGGATTAGATTGCGCGGAAGATTTGATACGATGTGTGCGGGGGAGTAGTTATTTTTTTATTTGGTTACGCTTATACCTATTAGTAATTGGGATTAAAATTAAAGATTGCCAAGCTTTTGGGTCAGGTCAGCGTAGGTGATTTCGAATAATTTCGATGCGTATTTACCACCACAAGGTACACTTTTGAAACGACAGATTTGTATACGAATAATTATTATAGAAAAGTAAAAAAAATATCAAACTATCCAGCATCGAATTGAGAAGAAAAAGTGAAAGTGGGACGACAAGTAGTAGGGTGGCTTCTTGGAAAAAAGTAATGGGCAATCGGATTCTCATAATTCCGCTCGGAATATCGGTTATTATCGCGAGATAAACGCGCTCGATATGGATAATTGTCGGAGCGGGAGCGGATGAGAGCTGCCCCGGTGAAGCGGAAGAGACGGTCGAACAAGAAGTTGGCGAGATCGGGCGTTTCATCGGCAAAGCCACGGAAAGATCGGATCGCGATCGGAGGGCCTCGCGAGGCGTTAACGTCGACGTCGACGTCGAGGGTAATTCGCCGGCGATTTCGGCAAATGGCCGTGCACTTAAGCCTCTCTCTCTCTCTCTCTCCCTCTGCACGCGTACGCACTTGTTTAGCTCCGAAAACGAGAAGCTTCGAGCCGATCGGCATCCCATCGTCCTCCTCCTCCACTCCTTTTATGCTCCCTTTTTAGTACACTTTATCTCATACCACCGGCTCTACCTTCTTTCTTGTTATTCTTCTTATTCTTTTGCTTGTTCCGCGCCTGGCTTTCTTCGCTTTAGCACTTTCTTCGAAGCAGCACACGCTCATTTTGCCAGCGCCACGTGCAGTTTAAGATCGGCTAATTGAGATTAAATTTGCACTAAGAATTTCCGATAATGTTATCGCGGCTAGGAGGTAATGGAATTGTGTTTGGGCTTTGGATAATTTTCGTAGAATTATCATACGGAACAACTACGTTATTGCCATGACCTATATTTAAACAAACGTACGTATACAATATGTCTCTAAATCTTATCTTGTGATCTTGAAATCT
Source organism: Anagyrus pseudococci (assembly GCA_030522585.1). Lineage (NCBI taxonomy): Eukaryota > Metazoa > Arthropoda > Insecta > Hymenoptera > Encyrtidae > Anagyrus > Anagyrus pseudococci. The sequence goes on along the minus strand of JAPYYQ010000729.1, from coordinate 73,064 downwards.
CGAATATTGGTTGAAAAAACAAGAAAAAAATCTTTAAAAAATACTAGATCCCCGCCAATAGTATTCGCAACCGCCACCCATGTAATAAGGGTCACCGTTTTTCCGAGTCGCATGTGCAGCTCTCATCTCTATACACGCTTGCCTCATTCCTTTTTACCCCCAAAGAAAGAAAAAAGCAGGGAATGCACGCGTGTTCAGCGCTGGCGCGCGTCGGGCACACTTTTTACGCGGCACGCGAGGAACGCGTATGTACCCCTCTCCTCACCGCCGAATGAAATACCCCGGTCGCCGGGGACACTCGTTGCAGCACGTGCCGCCGTCGAGGAGATGGGCTATATGGCAAAAAAAAAAGAAGCCGAGCTCGGTGAAGGGCTGAAATTTCGGCTTTGAGGGCCGCGCGATCGACCCCCGCGTGATCGAGCGGGACTTTTTCCGTACAGTCGGTGCATATTTTTTGGTTTCAAGCGCGCGGTCAATCATCCGCTTCTTGCCGGAGCAAAGCGTTGTTTTGCGGAGAAAAGGTTGATAAGTGTGCGGAGAAGGGCAAACGACAGGGCCGAGAGATTCTTTAAGAAAATTTTGGCACAACGAAACACGCAATAAAAATTTTAAGGAAAATTAGAAAATCGTTGCATGGGAAAAACGCAGCCGCTGATGCACAAGGTCGAAAAAGCAGCTCAGCATAGGCCCATTAATTCGCGGCATCGATAGCCGTCAGAGATATTGGCCCTCGCTCCCGATACTTTTCCCGCGTGCGCAAACACACACACACGCGCGCGCGCGGGCTCGCTCAAGTGTCTGGAGGCGGGCTTGCTCGCGCGCGAAAAATGATGCCCCGGCCATTAACGTATCGCGAATAAGCGATCGTCCGTTAAACGTTATTACAGGGGGGAGGGGATGGCCTCTCCGCCGGCGATTTATTACCGCTCTCGCGCCGATAATCTAGCTTCCTCGCGCTGCCGCGAACTCCCCCTCGATATAATCCACACCGGCGACCCCCCCATCTGGGAGGTCTTGAACCCGCAGCCACCCGCGCATACTATACCTGCTCCTAGTGGGGGCTGGCCCGCGATCAGTCATGCGAGCGAGAGAGAGAGAGAGAGAGAGAGAGAGAGAGAGAGAGAGAGAGAGAGAGAGAGAGGCTAATGCGGCCTCTGTGCGCACGCGGCCGATTGCCGATCGCTGAACTCGAGCGTAAGCATACGGCTCTCGGTGTATGTGTGGGTGAGAACGAGTGTCGGTATGGGTATAGCGCGTGATTTCTTAAACGTGAGAGCGTTGGCCTTGATTTGCGACGATTAGTCCTGCTACGTATTGGATAAGTTGCGAGTGAAGCGGTGTATATGATGCTTTGGATATTCGGAGCGAGGATTTATTTTCAATTTTTTCGATCCTTCAGCTTGGCTTTTAAATCAGAACGACGAGACGTGTTATTAGGAAAATTTTCCGTTTTTGAATCTTGCTTGCTTGGCTATGCGTAATTAAGGCGGTTGGTCGTAAAAATGTAAAACATGGGAATTCGTGCAGAGGTGGCGCGCATGATTGCGGGAGTTGATAAATGTTTTTGTTATCTTTGGATTATAATCAAATAGTGTCTGCGTGACGTAATGGTCGCAGTCGTTGCAATTTTATTGCCGGCCTTAATCGTAGCGCGCACTTTAGCAACATCGTAAAAATTAATTAACCAGTTCTGCAATTATCGTTAATAATAATAATACCAACTATTATCGTATAAAACACACATTGTGCCGAGAAAAATAAAAATTCGTTAGACACACACATCGCAATGACACAGACCAGGGCACATAAAAATATATCACAAGATTAACGAAGCTCGGACAGTTAAAAGCCAATAATAACGCAGATAGAAAAAGAGACAGAGAGAGATCAGGCCAAATCAAAGCGACTGTTAGTCAACACCTTCTTATGCGGCAGGCGAGCCTAAAAGTCCTAACGTCCCGCGGTAATGGAGGTCTTAGAGCGCAAGAAAGCGCAGCTTGTGCAACGCTATCTCCAAACGCACACACTCGCCACCTGTCATTCCCCCAATCTGCGTCTCTCTCTCTCTCTCTCTCACGGTGCGCGAGCGCGCTCGGCGTAAAGCACATAATGTCCCCTCCCCCCTCCGCTTTTCCTACGTACACACAAGCCAAGCAGCGTTATGATACTCGTTTGAGAAATACAGCCAGCAACGAACGCGCAAGCGGGCAAAAAAAGTCAGTCTCGCGGCAGTTAATCTCCGAACGGGCTGCCCCCCCCCCCCCCCACCCACCTTCTCTCTTCTTTTTTCCACGCACAATCGGAGCGAGAGCTCGCGCAACTCGTTTGGCAACCAATATGAACGCGAGCTATAGACGCGACCCAAGGCTCTCCCCCCCCCCTCCACCGCCCCGCGTGAACGATAAAAATGGATAAATCTTTTTGGCCATCTGTATTTACGCGCGCGGGCGAAGCTAACTTTATACCGTGTAATACGCGCGTAGACCCGAGTGTACCTGCTGAATAATATAAAGCTTGGAATTTACGAGATGCCAAATCGAGAGCCGAGTAACGACACTCCGCGACTTCGCCCTCGTTTACGCCTTATGGTTCGTGCTGCGTCGTTTGTCCAATGGTTTATGAATTTTATTTGTTCACCAAAGATGAGGTCAGAAAAATGTGTTGTAGGCTGTCGAAATTAATAACGCGAATAATTTGACAACGCGACTCTCGCGTCGATTTGCTAATTTATCTAGCGCACACGGTGAGAGAGGCGCTCTATTGATATGGACCGTAGTAAAAAAAAGGAACAGCTGCCGGAATTTAACGGACGTCGTTTCGTCGTGCCTGCGTTCGCTCAATAAAACAGGGGCACGACAAATCGACACCTCGTTCTCGCCAGCGGCAGAAAAAAAAGGGAAAAAGTCGAAATAAGACCGGGAGTACGAGGATAGAGACAGACGCATAGTAAGAAGCAGGAGAGAAAAAGAGCCGAGCATTCTAGTGACACGGTAAAGCCAAGCGGCCTGCCCAACAGTCGTTGCGACTTCGAGCCATCGAGTTAATGACAAGACCCCAAAGTTAATGCTTGGATAGAGGGGGTTGCGCAGGGAATAGGGGGGGGGGTGGTAGGAGTCGAGTAAAAAATGCGCCCCCGTTACTGTAGAGTGGCTCGCGAACTCCTGGCGAACCTGCTTTTTTCCTCGGCTTAGCATACTTTATTTGATTTTTTTGTATTGGATAATAGTCTCAGGTAATAGGGTATACGAGAGCTCGCCTAGGCTTCAAGGGGAATTCAAGGTTGGGGGAGGGGAAGACTGAGTTTTCGCACCCTCGGCTGCGAGCCAGTGAGAGAGAGAGAGGGAGAGAGAGGGCCTGCATTAACGAATTTACATTTTTTAAATGGCTCCAAGGACCGACCCCGTCTTGTGGACTCTCTCTCTCTCTCTCTCTCTTGCTCGAGAAGCTACTCACCCCCCACCGGAAAGCGGAGGGGTGATAACTTGCGAGCCATTTGTTCAGGGTGGGCTTGAAGAAATGAAACCACCGAGCTGCTACTGCTGACGTTCCATCTTAATAAAGAATCACGAGCGCCGCGAAGAGCCTTTTTCCTCTCTCTTTCTCTTCGGCCACCGCTGCTGCTTCTTTTTCATCGGGATCCGCGAAGGAGGAAGAGCAATTAATACCGATTGCTCGGTGTGAGAATTGCTGTCTGTTAATTTGCAAGGGCGATTATAAAACGCGAGAAAGGAAGATCGAGGACTTTGGCACGTTTTCGTTAAGAGGCAAGTTTGAGCGAGAGACAAATCGCTATGACGATCTGGGAAGGTTTTTGCTGATTGTACGGGGCTTATAGAGTGCCGGCGGTTTCGAGAGGGATGTAGTTTTAAAAATAGAGAGAGACGGCAATCAAATATTTATACGCGCGCGACACATGGAAACTCGGGGAGATGCGTATAAGATGTGGAGATCGAGATTTTTCTTTGATGCGGCGCCCGGTAGTAATGGAATAAACATGTAAATCAACTCGTTTTTATATTCTCCGAAAGCCAAGAGATACCAGCATCTCTCGCAGGCCGGGGGGTTACGTAAAAATCAAGAATTTTACGCGAGTCGGTTTGGAAAAAAAAAGCTTCGCGATTTTGCAACGATACGCTACACATTTTACTACGTTGTATACGTGTATACAACTAAACTCGAATGTATTCGTCATGTTGATCGCACTAGCGAGATAAATAATATCGCGGCGTTATTTTATTTTCTTTCCACGGGCAAATTTGCAGGGCGAAAATCAAGCACAGCACGAGAGAGTGAGATAGAGAGTAATACAGGACGAACTGCCGAGGATAAGAAATCGCGAGCTCCGGATAAATAGGCGCAATTTGTCAAGCGAGCGTAATAACCGAAATCGAAGCGAGCTCGATTTATTAAGAGGCCATCCGATAGCGGGCCATAAAACAAAAACCAGCAGCCTCGGAGGAACAAGGAGAGAATGAAAAAGAAAGAGAGAGAGAGAGAGAAGGTCGATCCCCCGGAATCAAGCATATGTTTCATCTAATCACACTGGATGTTCCGCCATTATCAGATGGAGGCGTCGAGGGCAGAGTGTATACGGCAAGGGGGACCGCGCGCGCTAAGGAAAAGAAGTGAGAGGCAAGAAGTGAGAGTAAGGGAGAAAGAGAGCATCGGCTATACATATTTAATGAGGAGACACGCTGCAAGCACGCTGCTACTCCCGGGGCTCTAAGAAGAGCCCACCGAGAGAGTAAGAGAGACTCGCGGAATATTTTTATTCAAATCGGCTGTAGCTGCGGTGACGCCAGCGCGGGAAGGATATCAAAGAAAAATACACGCCGAGAAAGAGAGAGAGAGAGAAGAGTGGCTTTCCCGCATGCATAAACGTATAATCCGAGAGATGCCGAGGTACAGGGGAGGGGGATGGGTAATGTATATTTCAAAATCTGCTACGCTCATTATTATCCGATCGATACACCGCCCCTTCTTCTCTCGCGGTCTTATCTCGACGAATTTGTTTGGAATAGGGTGGGGGGTGAAGAAGGTGGCAGATGTAGAGGAAGCGTCTTGTTTTTGCAGCAGTCGCTTGCTCGACTCTCTTTCTCAGGCGTTAAACGCGATGCGTGTCATTGAACGTGTAGCGCTATAGTATCGGTATTTACAAATATCAAAGAACGCCTGCTGGATTCGAATGTCATTTAAAAAAGAAAAAAGAGCGTCCGCACCAAGTTACAATAAATATCCATAACGCTAGCACAAGTCTGAAATAAACGGGACGGTAGACTTGCTCGAGGAATGCGGGGAAATAATTCATGCGAGCAAAGCGGAAAAAGACACGCTGCTCGACCGTGAATCATCGCGCTTTGTTGCGCCAGTCGCCCGCGAGACCCAATAAATACGCAAGCACATTACCCCCCACGCGAACCCTAAAAAGAAGTCCCGGCTTTTCTTCGAGGCTACAATGAGCGATGCGCGGCCTAGGGATTACAACGGTCCTGCCTCGTATTTCACACGCGAAACAAGTGCAAGCTTAAGCAAGTATTGAGATGTTTGAGAATTTCTCAGATTCTGGCGTTTTGCAGTAAAGTTTGCAATGATAACAAACGGAAATTTAAACTCCATATAAAAACATCAGATACTTTTTTTACACATTAGAAGTATGGGCATTCAAAGATAATGTTAAGTAATCAGAAATAGACGAGAATGTTACGTCAACCTTAATTATAACAATGCAATGGCATAGCTACACAAGATGAACAAGAGATATCCCCTGCATACAACCATCCCGTCCGTAATATCGCTGGGCAAGCAAGTTAAGGCGCAATTATCATTCGCTTAATTAGCCTCGCCTCGTCGTCGATCAATTAATCAGCCGGCATAATTGCGCGGGCGATCGGCCAAATTGAAAGTATCCGCAAAGCCAAAGGCGCGTCAGACGTGAAGCCGCAAACGCAAGCGATAATTAGCGGATAACAATTTTTCACGCGGCCCCTGCCACTATGATACGAGCCAATATTTGCACCTTTGCCCGAGAGGCAGCGATATAGCTTCGGCTGCAGTGTAGAGCGCACACGTCGTAGATCAGCCGAGGCGAGACAAGTTGCGCGCGTTTACTCTTTGCCGCAAGCGCTGGCGTTAGCGCGACGAAATTCTCTCGCTGCTGCGGATTTATGTGCTCAGCCGAGACACGCGCTATACGTCGCAGATCAAACATTTGCACTTTTTTCGCGAAGAAAAAAAAACGAGAGGGTAATAGCGCCCGGACGTTTCTCTGTCGTCACATCTTCGGCTGGCAATGTGACTTCTAATATCTGCTCCGCGTCTGGGACTTGAACGTAAATTTGCGTGCGATAAATTGCGCAAAACTGAATTTACGAAATTGTACGGGATGGGTATGGACGAAATGTGAAAAAAATTGGCTTGTAGGTTAGATCGCGTGAGTTTGTTTGAGAAGCCCGCTTCTGTTAAACTAGAGCCGGCTTGATAAGGTTAAATGTAAGATACGGGGGCATCGAGAGGTCAAGTGGCTGCGTAGGCGGCTCGAGCTTGACGCTTACCATTAACCGTTCTGTCTCTCCCTCATCCAACTACCGTGTCTTTTTCTTTTTCTTTGCTTTCCTACGGGCTTCTTTTGACCAAGGCCTTCGTCGCAGTGACATTGTTCTCAGCTTACATATTTTTTATGTATGTGACTCAAAAGTTAGTAAATCGATTTTGAAGTAATTCAAAAACGTATGGAATAACCACAACATTCAAAAACCACGTCAAAGTGTCGAATAAGTTGGAATTTTAACGAGCGAGTGTGACGTTGTGAAATCGCCGTTATCCCACAAATGAGCGTGTAATGCCCGAAAACTGTAACACATTCGTCCATTCCCTCTTGTTTCCAATCCTACCATTTCTCCTCGTTCGTCACGCACGAGCTAACTCAACGGCTTTTTTGACATTCAAATATCCTCGCTTATACAGAGCAGTCTCGAGTTTTGGCGCTCAAATACTTCCCCATCAGCTTGATATTCTTCGCTTTTTCAAAGCCACAACAAAGCACCGATTTTAAAACCACGAGCAGCTTGAAAATAAGCCTTGACGCTTATGGTTGAGGAAAAAAAAATAACATTCCCAAGAACCCCAGTAGTCTGAAAACGTCAACCTCTGGCTTCGCGCCGATGGCTTTTTCCCGTGGCCAGATCGTCATCTCGATATCCCAAGTAGTCCCGGTAATAGACCGGTAATGGGGAATAATGCCTCAATGTCGACTCTCAAGCAAAGTAAGGACGAGAGAGAGAGAGAGAGAGAGAGAGAGAGAGAGAGAGAATCGCTGGGCATATCAGTCTTATCCTTCCTTTTCGGGCGTCGTCGGCGCACACAACGTCCTCCCGACGACCGAGAAAGCGTCTTGACAAAAAAAGCACGCTCCAACGGTTATGCTGTACGCTCTCTCTCTCTCTTTCTCTCTGCAGGCCGATCGCAATCGACGCCCGGAACGACGAACGTTTCCGCGGCCGTTGTACTTTTTTGCTCTGCGCGCCGATAGATGTAGGAGAGAGAAAAAAACAACGGTGCCGATGCCCATCTCTTTCGTGTTTTTGTCGGATTCCAAGTAGATTGATATAGAAGAAACGAGTTTGCTAACGAGGTTATGGGCTCTCTCTCTCTCTCTCTTTCTTTCTCTCTCCGTTGCGAGCTTGAATCGGCATATACGAGGATGCATCCAAGATTAGCGTTGCTTGCGATAATTATCGAATCGAAAGTTGTGGGAGCAGAGAACGAAGAAAGTAATCGGGGCGAGAGGTTATGTCGTTCGACGTCGAAGATTGCGTTCGTTGTTTAACGTCCATTTCAATTAGGAGCGACTGGCTGTTAAAGCATTCGTCTTTAATCTACCCTCCACAGCATTGTCAAGTACGACGACGATAAGTAGGACTCTCGTCTCACGCCAGTTCCCATGACCAGGCGACACGTTGCATAATAAGATAAATCCTATCGCATCAAATGATAGCTTGTGGAATAAAACACAAAAAGCAAAAAAAAAATGACGCTACGAGTGGGGGAACATACACTTGTAACAGCTGTACACTCGTTCTTCTCGATTCTCGATGCACGAGCGTACAAAGGCGCTCATGTTAACCGGTCAACACACCGAGTTTCCGTCTTCGATCATCCCAAGTAGCTACCGGTCCGCTTGTTGTTCTACCTACCGCGGTATGCCGAGAAAGCCTCTAGGGCAAGAAACGATCCCCGGCAGCTCTAATTTACTTAAGCTCTCGTCGACGACGACGTCGGCGAATCGACGATTAACGAATAGCACTAGTGCTGCTTTTTTTTCTCTCTCTCTCTCTCCGCTATAGTCTCCCTTTGGCCGCTTATACAGAGCAAAGGGAGAGCTTCTTGCCGACAGCCCTTAATGGGTTTACTTTTAATTTGGTCAATTTTAACGGCGCTCGCTAATTTGTCCGCGACCGCGACTCTCGCCTTTTTCGCGGAAAACACGCGCCGTATACGCGATTAATACTAGCCACACTTGGCAGTCGGTGCATTTTATTTAATCAGCTTTATTGTCGCTGCGGAGATGGGAGGGGGATAACGGGAGGTAACGAGGATTCTTTCTATGCAAGTCTTAGCAGTCTCGGCCTTTCCTCTCCGCGGCTTGATGCGCGTTTTTATCCCGCTCGAGCCTTGCCGATCGTGTGTACTGGTGCTTGATTTCCAGGCCGCGTATCGGGTTAACGAGACGTTTCCCGAGGAGACCGCGAGTAATACGCGATGGCTTTACGGCAAAATTTTCATTTTCGCACGAGCGTTGCTGCTAAATATTTCGTATGCTTAACCGTGGCAAACGATTTTTTTCTCCCTTTGACAATTACAATTTCAGAAGTAGAGCGCGACAGTTGAGAAAAATTACTAGTATTTAATCGGAAGCGGTTTATCGGATTCTCAGCGAGGTGGCGGCAGTAGCTGCGAGCGGGTGGGCCCCGCTCAACGATGAATTATACAGACGGCGTACAATTAGCCCCAGCCGTATCCAATTCAATCGACCGAATCGCCCTCGGGGAGTGGCGGTTCTCCTTTTTGCCGCGCGCCGTATAGCTGCGCACCTACGCTCGCGCAGCGGGTAGCCGAGCCGCGGCTGCCCTCGTAAAAAGGCCCAGGTTCTTTTGCAATCCGGCGATATGACCCGACGTATATACCTAAAGGTGTGCCTGCTCTCTTCCTTTTTTTTTCCTCTTCAACCGATCGCCCCGGGGACGGAAAAATCGGTAAACTCCATGAGGATGGGAACTTGGGACTTCCATTCGAGAGATAGCTCTTGGACCTCTCTGGGGACTTCCAGAGAGAAGCTCGCTTCGTCATTAATGGCTTTCTTATGGCTGATTCCGATGTATATGATTGATTTATTAGCTTCGCGTACGAGTTTGAGCCTATTTATTCGATTGCCGGTTATTAAGATTTTTTATCGGCTTTTTAATTGACGTCCGATAAAAAGTTCCGGTTCATTGTTTTGCTCGAGATCATACTGGGTGCATTGTGTACCGCTTCGATTTACGCACGAACGAACGATTGATGTTGGAAAAAAAAATTATCCATACAACTTTCCAATACAGCATAAGCAGTTGTTACTCCAAAAATCAGAAACCATCGACGTCGATGTAAGGGATAATTTACCAATTTACCAATTTTATCATCACCGCCGCTAATAACTCATCGGAAAACAAGCCGATATCTCTCACCTTCCTATACAAGCGCGCTCGCGCGCATAACTAATGAGTCCGCTCACTAAATCACCAGTGCCGATAACCGATTTCCTGAATACGCAACATAACCCCCTCTGCGCACAGACTCTCCGCGCTCTTTGATTCCAACCAAAGATTCGATTCATAAAGAGAAGCACAAAAAGCAAATCACCCTACGCCCGCGATATGTATGTATACGAAACCAGCGGTAGCGATTCCAGCGCAAGATCAGAAGGGGCAAAAGAGAGCAAGCGGATGTATATATCTGGCATAGCCCGAAGCCAATCGACACCCATAAGCGTCGATTCGTATCGACAGCGTCTTCTCCTTTTATCGGCCCGACCGAGCGATCTTCCCGGGATGGCAAACCGTGAGGGTGGATGGATAAAAACGGTTCGAGGGGGACGTGTGTTTAAGGACCCGTGCGTTGAGAGACGCGGCTCGAGGTAAAGTGGCGTCGGCTCGCGATTATGGATAATGATTCAACCAGCCTGGTTCAACGCTTGCGTCTTAATGAAATGCTTCTCGTCGGTTATCAGTGCACGCGTAATTTTTGCAATTATTTTTGGAAATTTGATATATGCAAAATTACGCAAATCATGTAGAATTTAGCGCAGTTCATAAACTAGAACAGCACCGAGTTTGCTCAACTAATACATTTCACTGCCATCGAGCAGCTCGTTATTCAGTCGACCTGATCGTTTCACTTGCATCATGGCTTGGACAGAAAAAAAAAGAAGCCGTAGCGCAACGTTACCGAAAAAAATTTGTGAATGACTTCACAGTTTCACACGATTTAGGCATAGCTTTCGGATTCGCATGAAAAAAACAGAGGAGTTAACTTAATTTCGTCATCAAACGACGTGTGTACTCTCACCTTCGGTTCCACCCTCGTTCCGAAACCCGGGGACTCTAAGATAGCGTCCTTCTTCTAATTTGCATATCTCCGCTGCTTTTTTCCACGAATACTCATTATTGATTTTTTCTCCTATTTTTGCTTATTCTGCATTGACACTTAAACACCTCGGAGGATCCCATAAAACTTTTTTATCAACGGCTCCTTTTATTTTTCAAAGAAAGATTTATTTTAACTCGCTAAACGTGAGAAAGTCCTCTCAATAACGTTTCAACGTTACATTTCGCAATAGTTCGATTCTACAAAATGCACTTCAAACTTATTTCTCTCTTTTGTCCATTAGAACAATATCAAACTCTTCAGTTAAACAAAAAAGTTCAAAATCTCATTATTACACTTCTCCTGTTTTCATAAACTACATTCGAACTTCATCTTCCGGTGCGAATGATCGAAAAGCGTCACGCGAGTAAATATCGAGGACGCGAAGAACGCGCGATCGTCTCATTACTAAGCAAGCCTCTTTAATTGAAATCCCATGTTTTTTCGCCAAATGTCCACCTTCTTCCTTTCTCTTTCCTCTCCCGGACCGAGTCGCGCGGCTCGAGAGCGGCTTCCAGTTTTTTCGTTTGAAATGTGCTTCGACACATCGCTCCCGTGTCCGATAAGGAAAAGAGTCGGCAATTCTTTGCCGAATGAAGGCAAGCGGTAGCCGCGGCTACCGATTGCATGCGCAATGGCTTCGGCATGGAGAGAGAGAGAGAGGACGGTCCCCCCCTACGCGCGCGTTTTATCGTTAAACACACGGAGCTCCTTAAGTAGATTTATATGCGGGTGCTTTTGTAACGACTCGCCGTAAGCGCGTGCCTCGGGTTTTAGGAGTTTTCGCGCTTTTCGACACTTCATTACTTTACCTTGATTGGTGAATTTTGTTGTATCAGTAAAACTTTGATTGGTAGCCAGAAGCAGAAAATATTATTACAGGATTTTTAAAAAGAGGTTTAAGGGCAAATCGAAGAGAGCCACCCAAGTACTTCCGTATGCCCCGCGTCAATAGACATCCACAACAGTCGTCCAACTCGTAGTAGCACGAAGCTACTACTGGTCTGTGGTTACAAGGCATTTCCGTCGTCTCGGTTGGCTGCTTACGAGGATCGAAGCAAGGGATATCGCGACAAGCAACCGGGGGAGAAACAAGAGCCACAAGTCTTACATCAATTTTGCGCGCCATATTCAACGTTTCCGCGCCCATAGCGCACTCGATGGGATATTGTCACTGGGCTCTCTCTCTGTTTTGCCTCTCACTCCTTACCAGCCGTATCCCCCGTTTCCGAGGTACTTTTTATTTAATAATTGGAACGCGACCGGTATGTCGGGCGCATATCTGTTCCTCGAATCCATTTGCCGAGTTTGCGGGACAGTAGCTTGGGCCTGGATCCTGCTGCAGGTAGCATATAGCAAAAGCCGCTCTCTCTCTCTCTCTCTCTCTCTCTCTCTCTCTCTCTCTCTCGACACGCAATTTACCGGCAATCCCTTGGGCTCGCTGCTATAGATCGCTGCTCCTTTTCCCCATCTCTCCTTTTCTCTCTTTCATCTCGGAGTCGTCAGCAGGGCCCGAAAGCGCGGCTCTCCTGTATACCTGCGCCCGAGGATTCGCGCGTGTATATATCGCAGACACGCGAGCTGATAAGGCCGCACTTTTGTAGGGGACATTTACGCGGCTACTTGCCCGGGGAAGATAAGAAGGGCGAGTGGTCGTGCCGCTGGAGAAAGTGTTCGAGGAGAGCCTTGATACCGTTCTCTCTCTCTCTCTCGAGCGAGAGAGATAAAGGTTTCTTAAAGAGCCGAGATAATAGTGCCTGCTGGCTCTTAATTATATCCGCGGTGCGAATGACGTTCGAACTGATATATGCGGGTAATAATTATTGGCAATTATTACGCTCGCGAGAATCATTAATTGGACCGCGTTGAGTTCGCAACAATGTATCACACAAGGACAATTTCGATGCAGCTATGGTCGAAATTAAATGTTCTCTTTACATATTGCGTTACAACTTACGAGATTGGCAATCGACTAATTACACGACTCGGCGCGACAACGATCAATTATAACCAACTGACATCGTACGGCGCCACTGCTGCAAGCTCGACATGTTAAACCAACAAAGCGACGACTACAAATCCACGGACGATGAATTTTCCCGCGAGCTCAGCGTATACACACCCATTAGCATTTCAATTTCGGCTGAAAAATGCGCTCGAGCAATCGATAGGGGAGGAAAAGAGGAGGGCTCTGGGACGCGGTAAATTGTCGTTACGCCGTCTCGAGCGTGCGCGTTTATTTTGAACACTCCCTCTCTCGCTCTAGCCTGTACACTTCGAACTTCTTTCGATCCTCAGCCGTGTAATTTTCCGCGTGATTTTCCCGTTTCCGTTATTCCCCCCCCCGTCTCCCTCTTTCCCTTCGACTTTACTAACTCCACATCTTTCTTCCTGGCTCCGCGTTTTTACTTACGAGCAGACGGAATGCCCTTTATTGCTCTCAGCGGACCCGGCCCAGAACATTAAGCGTTTCTTTTCTTTTTTTTCCTTCGAGTTATTGATTGACGCTTGCTTATTTTGCTTTTGTTTCGGTGTTTATTGTGCTCGAGAATTAATTTATTATTAAATTAATATAACTTCCTGTATGTCGTTTGTTTGATGTTAGATTTAACGTTTAATTCAGATCAATAACATCGCAGCCTCCCGTTACGGCAAAAAAGCTCCCTTAGTCATCAAGTTACGTTCACGTCGATATTAATATCGGTATACATAAATAACTAATCTAACGAACCTCTTCGTACATCGAGTCTTAGCTTACGAGAATATAGCCGAGGAAAAAAAATCCATCGCGATTAATAAAGCCGGGCCCGTAGGCAATGCCCGCGAAATACATCACCACAACCATCGATCTGCGTATCGACAACTCTCCGGCTCATCGGTTAGTTCCTCTCTCTCTCTCTTTCTCCTCCGACGCAAAGGAACGTAATAAACTCGAGATCCTATTAATCAGTCGTTTTTGGCGCGACCCTCTCTCGATCGTAAGAAAAACGCCTAGACGCTTTACGACAACGAGCCCTGCCACCCCTGATGTTCCATCGCTGGTTTACGAGACAACGGCTCTCTCTCTCTCGGTAGGGAGAGAGAAAAACTTCACGAGAGATGCGCCCTCGTGTTTTTCCGATCGCGGATTTACGAACTTCGTTTAATTATGCGCGGATTCAGTGCGGTTCGCCGGGCTGTGACTGATTTGTGATCCATCCGACGTATTTATTGGATCCGTGGTGTTTTTTTTTTCGGTGACCAAAGTATGTATATTTGCGGGTTGGTATGTTTGAAAGATGTGGGTCGTTCGATTTACGGTGATCGCGCGTGCACGCGAATGTCGGGGGTAAATAAAAAGAAATAATAATGCAAGAATGTTTAAGATATGAAGATCGAAGATGGAATCAAGCAGAGCGTATTTATTGTGCTGTGTGTTATGTCTGCTGTTATTACGGCGTAAACTGTAATATCCCCGGGATATAACGCATAAGGACAAGCAGCGAACAAGCCTTGCGCAGCCGAATCTTACACCAAACTACATGGGAGCAAATGACAGTAGTCGGGAGGGCGTGTATTAGCATAACCAGCTCTCTCTCTCTCTCTCTCTCTCTCTCTCTCTCTCTCTCTCTCTCTCGCGACGACGACGACGACAACTCCAGCGAAATTTAACACATTTCTTTGCGAGCCGGCACACACCGCACGCGCCACCGAGGGCGAGACAATGCGTGCGTGAGATCAGCCGAAGAGTTTCTCTGGAAGGGTGGGAGAGAGGGGCATGTGTATGCGTGTGGGTAGAAGGGGAGAGACATTTCGCGCAGCCGGCGTTAAAGTCGAAGTTAAACTTTACACCGGGCGGACGTTGTTGGAGCAGGGTACGCGCGCGCCATGTGTGATGCAAAGCGTGTCTGCCACGTATTATGAGCACTTGTAAAACACGTGATCCCCCCGGCACCCCCGGCTTTGCAGAGGAGTTTCTATTCGAGAGCGTCTCCGGTCTGGTCAAGAATCCAAATCGAAGAGATGCGCTCTGCGGATAGTCTCTCTCTCTCTCGTAGCGATATTGGCTTTGTAATATAGGAGATTGCGAACGCGGCTTATATATAACAGCTGTTGCGGGATTGCGCGCCGTCGACTTTTTCATTTACGACTTTTTAGCTGTCTTTTTTTTTTGTTTTCGACTTTCCGAGAGTTACTGGATTTCCTGATGGATAATTTGTTTCGGGATACTGGACTTTGGAGATTCTCCGATGTTGATCGTATTTTATGGAGTTTGGTTTACACATGTCATGGTCAGGGTAACTGAGCTTCTTTTTTCAAATTTTTCAAAAAGCTCAAACTCGTTATCCCTCTTACGATACACCTGCGTCTCGTATACGTATCAAACTATCCTCAGCCATGGACATTGGCCTCGCACAAATTTACGACAGTTGTACACTTTATTACCACGAGTGCGTTGATTTAACGCCGGAGTAATTGGGCCGAGCGGGCGCAACAGCAGCAGCAGAGACATAAGCTTTTCGCTCTGTTAGCGCACACGTAGAGAGAGAGATCTGGGTGTCGGTATATAAGAGTCCAGCTGGCAGAGGTGTACACACAGAGCGATGACGTCGGAGGTCGGAGAACGCGGAGGAGTTTATTGCCGGCTTTATTGCCGTCGCGCGCCCGCGCTGCGGCGTCTTATTTCTCCGGCCGCTCGGCGACTGGACACTTATTAAACTGCGGATATCGCACCCCCGAGAGACAGCCTCTAACCCCCTGCGACTCGAGAGCGAGAGGCTAACGGCCGACGGGGATACTTATGTGCGTGCCGGAGTGGCGCGACGTCCGTGCGCTAATGCGTCTCAGTGATTTAATTAAAGGGACCCGGACACGACGCAAGCTCCGAATACCCCCTACTCCAGAGTCTTGCCGCGAGATGAGAGCGAGTTGAGGATGCTAGTTCCCTTTTGTATGGATTCGGAGTTTGACATTTGGTACGGTCAGTCAATAATCTACTTTGGTTTCTATAAAAATGAGCCTATGTAAAATTATCATATTGTGTAATGCGCAATAAACGAGACTGTACTTTCCCTTGGTTGTTCGTTGCGTCTCTCTTTTTTTTCTAACTTTAATTTAAAGCTAGTCTCAATATACGAAAGCTCCGAGGCACGTAGAGAGATATTTTTATGGCTAAATACTTGCCGCGTCCGAGATATTATCTACGAGCTCGACGACGGAGCAGCGCAAAACAGAAAGACAGAGAAAGAGAGTTGGAGAGAGACGTAGAGTAAAGCAAAAGAGATAAAGAGGGAGAGAGAGAGAGAAACGAAGGACGTCCAGGGGGTGTCGGTAGGGAGGATGGCGAAGCGTAGAAGAGGGGGGTCAGTCGCGCGAAAAGCCGGTAAGGAATGTTTCGAGGCTGTCGTAATATTTGGCTTTAAATCATGTCCCTGTCGTCGAGCCATATCTCGCTGTTTGCTCCTCGCGCGAGCTTCACTGCACGTGTGGCCGTGCTAGCCGCATGCCTCTTCCCCCCTACCCTTTGGACTTTATATGAACTATCCGGGGCGCGGCTTTTGAAAAGGCGCTCGATGAGAGCAATCCAGAGGGTGAAATCAAGAGAGGCGTAGGGGGGCGACGCTTTTTCCTTCGGTTGTTCGTTCTACGGTATAGTCGTTCAGAGATCTCGGCTCACACCCCTAAAGGACCTCTCTCTCTCTCGGATCTCGTATATGCGACTTTGACTGGAGTTGAGGAGCTCGTAAGTCATGATTAATGACCTTTCGATTGTTCCTCGCGCGCGAGCGGCCGTTCTGACTTATTGTCCTTGTCGTCTTTTGAGTGGCAAGGGGAAAGTTGGAGTATTGTAGAGGGAAAGGGAGGGGGAGGGAGTTGGGATTTATTGCCGAATTTTCACAATGTACATTAATAATGAATTTAATTATTTTCGAAAGGAAACGACGAGATGTTATTCTTTCGAAGGTCCAACGCGTCCCGGAGAAGTATGTAGTAATAAAATTCAAATGAAGCTTTTCTTTTTAGGCGAATGAAGATTTATATGTTTCTTAGATGTGATATGTCGACTTTTTTATTTATTTTTTTTATTTCTCTTATTTGTTTGTTGTGCATGTTTTATGACTTTTCATTACGATGTTTTTCAACAGTGCCGTCACATTAAAAATAATGGCGACATTTCTGATCTTAATTTGAATAATATTCTCTGTTACATTCTTCCACATTAGATCTCATTGTTTTTATTAAATTAAAACCACTAGTTTTCTTATTCCTTAATAAAATTAAAAAAATTATTTATAAACCTAATTTCTTAATAAAAACTTAAACGAGCTAAAGCCCTTTACAAAAAATATTCACCATCGCCCTACGCTAAAATCCAAGCTGCATCGTCGAGAAAAGCTTGCAAGCTCTAGGCGTAAAAATCGAGACTCCTATACGAATGCCATAGCCCAAGCTCATCCGAGCGCAAGATTAGGCTTACTCGCGCAATTTACGACTGTGATCTCATTCACGGCCAAGGCTCTTATGTAAAAGCTTTTCCCTGTAAGCTGCGATACGCTCTTTGACCAAGCTTTTGACGTTCGGATGATGGGGGGAAGTGAGAGGCTGGCTGAAACTAGCAGTCCCGCACAGCCTATTTCGTTTTCTACCTAGAGTTGACCCACTGAATCATAGTTCACGCTTGGCTGCATCCGTCAATACTAATCCCTCGATGTAGGGGTTCGTATTGTAATTTATCCTGGCTTGGATGGACACGATTTTTAGTAATGTGATTTTTGTGTTTCAGGTATCGAGAAGACCCTCTATGCTGGTCGGATCGGTAAGTATTTTTATTTATTAAAAGTAAAATTAGAATTTCTTAAAAATGTTATTTGCTAGTTCTTTTTAACAAAAATACACGCACAAATATTCCATAGTTTATTTATCCACATTTTCAATTATCGTCAATTCATTACGTTCTATTGTAATCGTCCAAACAATTAATTCAAAGCAGATTCATTACATAAAAAAAGTTATCAACTTCTACCTTACTCTACATGACTACCGAGCAGGCCACACAAGGCTAACAAAAAATCTCACCAACAACTTTATCAATTTCAGTCAAAACGACAATCCCTAATTATTACCATCATTATAGATTAGGCATCGTTAGTTCAACAAGTTTAAAGCTCGAGAGCACATGACCCACACAACTTGGAGTATGCGTGTATGCGAAAACTGCGCGGCCGCTTCTTCTAGATCGATCGATTTCTCTCTCGTTCTCTTTCAGCCCAAGACTAACTCGTTAATAGACGCGCGAGCACGCTGCTTTCTCGTTACGCGTGACCGATAATGTGAACCTGCGTGTTCCCAAGGGACTGCTCAGCTGGAGGTCGGTAATTATGATTTAATAAGCTATAGCCGGTCGATCGCCTCGGCTAACTGATTATACCGGCGCGGGTATGGGCAAGTACCGGCTAATATTCGACTTGTTTTTGTTTTTTCAATTTAGCAATCTTGATTTTCGTAAACCACACGAGGCTAGAATTAAACCTGGAGTTACTCGGTAATAAAAGAACGATATGAGGGTAGAGGCAAAGGTGGACATCAGAGAGAGAGAGGACAAAACTACGCGACGATGCTGCGCAGGGTAAACCGGCTGTACGTATGCTACACGAAGAAGAAGAAGAAGAAGGAGCGTGGCAGGGAAAGCCGGAGTGATTGATAGGCCGAGATCGCCCGGCCGAGTCCATTGTTCAAAGCCGCGCGCGAGCAGGAGGCGCTGCTGTAGGGCCATAGCATAAATCACCGGTGCAGCTTCCCTCCTCTGTTACTTCCCTGGCTATTCGCGAGTTGTCACGCGCGCGATTCAGGCCCCTCTCTCGTATGACGGACTCGCGGCCAAGTCCAAAAGTCGAGCAATGAGCGATCCCCGCTGACTCGACGTCAATTTGAAATATTCCGTGTGATGGCGAGTCGAGATATGCCGGGGGACTTTTCGGCTTATACTCTCCTCGATTGGGAATGCTCGATTTTAATTAGGATTTGTGGCTTCGCTCTCCTACGCTACTGCAGCCGCCGCTCTTTGGGCTTGCTTTAACAGGCCAGTGAGTTTTGGCTTTTCTGAATTTTTTTTTTTTTTTTTTTTTGTAGATTAGGATTTTTTTCTTTTCTTTAGGAGTGAATTGAAATTTTGAGGAATTTTTATCAAATTGATTTGTATTTAATTTTATAATTTTAAGCTCCGACATTATAATCAGATTTGAATATTAAATGAGCTCGATAAAAAATTAATCTGCTTCCGATAGTTCCGACAACGCGAATTAAAATTTAATAAAGCTCGGCCGTCCCATTGAAAATTTAATGCGGCAAAATTTGAATAATTAATAAAGATTAACTACGGGCCAATTACATATCTAAATCGAATCTGAAAAAGGCAAAAATATGGATTACCGCGCGCGCGCGCGACCGAACAATTACGCGCTTAATGAGCTCATGCCAGTATAATTTATTACCTCTTTGGCTTGACAAGACCAGAGAAAGAGCAAGAGAGAGAGAGAGAGAGAGACGGGGACACTCGAGAGCGGAGTAAAAGCAAAAATAAAAGTTCCGGGGCGAAAAAAAAAGAAACAGCTCTCGATCGCATGTAAAGCAATTTAATTACACGCAAAAGGACAGGCGCTCTTCGTTTAGAGCGAGGAGGGTAGATATCTTCTTAAATACTCTATTATCGCGCGAACGAAAAGGAAAGTAAAGTAAGGGGAGTAGCGGAGGTAGAGAGGAAGCCGATAAAGCTCTCGGGGGAGTTTATAAAAATTGGCGAAGTGAAAAAAAGCGCGCGATATTGCGAGCGCGGCGAAAATGAAAAACAGCCGGTTTGGACAGGCGGTTAGAGGGGGGGCCTATACGAGGAGGTCGGGGGGAGGGAAGACGGGAAGGTAATTAATGGTGGCAGAGGAGGCGTAGGAGGCGAGCAAGTGCATATAGAGACGCGCCAGTGCAATTAACCGCGTACGATCGGACGCTAATTGCGAGCAGGCAAAGCCGCCCCCGCGGCTCTCGGTATAATTAATAACGTCGCGGCGACGTTATCAGTCCGCTTTCCTCCAGCTTGCCTCCCTTTATCTCTCTGCTCTCGCCTCCTCTTTTTTTTCGCTTTATTTTTCTTTTTTATGTACTCTAGCCGCTTTGCCTTTCGACTGTTTATCTGGGACGCCTCTTCTTTTTACCGGTCCCACTAACAGGCCCTTCCCCACCCCTTCCTCCTTCGTAATGAGCTGGTCGTGGAGATGAGACCCTATACTCTTCCTCCTTCCGTTACTCCGGCGTAAGCCGAGGCAGATAAGGCTGCAGGCGCAAAATTCAAATGAGATCTCGAGCGAGGTGTCGCCAACTCGATGTCGAAGGGTCGGAGGGGTAAGAAGACCGGAGGGGTGACGCGTTGAGACTATTAGTTCTCGTCTTACTTATTTCTTGCCCAACCACACATGTTTCTATTGAAAAAGCTCGTAGTCGATTAGTGTCCTTGAGATTTCAAAACTCCCAACATAAACCTCAATTATAGCGGTAAAAAGTTCATTAACGCCATACAGTGTCCGTTCGACGCTGCATACGGATCGAACGACAAAAGGACAAATCCGCGAAACGAGCAAGGTAATTGTAAAGCTCGAGGAGCATAGGATAAAAAGTCCCGACCGGGAGCAATCACGCGTGTGTGTCCCAGGTAAGCAAATGCCATTGGTGGTTATACGGAGAGAGAAGAGAGCAAAGGAATATAAGGGAGGGGAGCAAGGGAATCATGCGGCAGCGGGCCGAAAGAGAAAAAGGCAATAGCGAGCGGGCAAGTTCGGCCGGTCGCTCGTAAGTCAATCCGCCTATAAAAAAGAAAGCCGAAGAAGTAATCAAGCCGTGTGTGCTTTTTGCTCCTCTTTCCCCCGGCTACTCCCCTCTCGCCCTCTACCCTCGATTTAACTGGATGTCGTTACTATACTAAGTCCGAGTATACACAGGGAGGAGTAAGCATTGTTGTCGTCAGCTGCTCTCGCAAGAGAGAGAGAGAGGGAGAGCTCTGCTCGTGCTCTCGTCGTCGCATCATCGCGCGCGCGCGCTCGCCAATGCCGTATTTATTGTATCGAAGCGGGGGCAGAAACGACCAAGAGGCGACCGAGGGGGAGCAGGGGAAGTAAGGGGAAGGAGGCGCATTCCGCGCGTATGCGCCGCCGCCGTAATGAGCGGTCTCCGGTCCTGTCCATCTTTCCGTCCGGCTTTCTCTCTCTCGCTCGCTCTTCTTCCATCTTCGTCCTCCCTCTCAGTTCTTCACCGAGCGGCCAGACTCCCCTCCCGGGGGCCAGGGCTGGCAACCACCCGAGGGCCAGCGCTGGGTGTAATTGGTTAGAAGGCAGGGAAAGGCAGGGACTAGGCGGGGGCCTCCGCTACCCAAAGCATCGTCGCGATAGCAGACGGCACTTGAAGACGGCACATGATACTACCAGGAGCAATAGGGTCCTAGGTTATTGTTGGATATATTCTTTAGAATCATATTTTTTATTCAGTATGTAATATGTGATTTTAGAGAATGTATCCAACAATAACGTAGGACCCTATTGCTCTTGGTATAAGTACCATAACAGATCAGTATTTTTAGGTTAATCACTGAGCGTGTGCGTCACTGAACTTACAATATTTTCGTCCGCGAAAAATGAATTGATTTCGCGTATCGCGTACTTGCAAGGTTAATTTTTTTTATTCCCGATAATGGCCTCATTATTCCCGATGAAATCGGAAGAGAAACTGTATTATTTTCTAGGGAATAATGACCCATTTAGCGGGAATAATGAGTCATTATTCCCGTTCGGGAATTAATGCACTGCTTCTCTCCCTCTTTAACCGGGAATAATTATGAAGCCATCCCTGACATCGGAAATAAAGCATGGTATGTCATAAGAGGCGAAGCAGTTATTCCCTTGCATGATTCACCTAGCGTGTACAATTGCCACCGCTGGCCCCCGCTTCGATGTCGGGGCACCACGCCTGGGCCTCCCGAGCTCCCCAACTACATTTCCGATCGGGTCTATCTTGTACTCTCTCTCTCTCTCTCTTCGTCTCTGTTGCGGCTTGATTCTTCCGCCACCTTACAGTTGCAACTGCTTATCCGCAGTGCACGTGTGTTTCGCTTTTTCATTTCATACCAAAGTTTTGAATTTTGCATTAGAATACTGCGCGTTTTTTGTGGTCGTTATTAACGGAAGTTTGCATGTAAATTTATAGAAATATGGAAAAGTAATAGAGCTTTGAGATTTTGATAAAAAGTCACGAAAGCAAATTCCGAGCTAATCCGTTACCCGGACTCCTGACACTTTTCTCCCGATAAGACATCAAAATCTCAAATCCTGCCAGATTTTCGAGCGAGCGCAAGATGATCCTCTGTAAAATACTTCTCTACCAAGCACAAAGAGTCAGGACAAAAAGCTCAGGCGGGAGACAGCTTTCGATAAAGCAGAAAGTATAAGAGAGCGAGAGAGGAAGGGCTCCTCTGTCGGAATCGTTCAATCGTCTCGAGCAGAGAGAAAGAGAGCCGCGTGCCCGATGCAACGCCTGGATCCGCAAAAAGACAGCTGGCCGGAGGGGCGAAGGGATAGAAGGTACAGTAGGGGTGGGGGGGGCGAGGGAGTGGGTATATCGAAAAAGGCGGGCCGATACCGCGAACAAAACGGAATCCAGCGGGCAAGCCGCTCTCGGGGCTGCATTTTTTGGATCGCGGGAATGCCGGGGCGAGCTATTAGAGGCCCGAATGAAGGCCGTTTTTCTGCTGGAGCAGCCTCTCGCTCTCTTGCTCGAGAGCGAGCGAGGCTTCTTTTCCGGTCGCGCGAGAGATGAGCAAAACGAGCATTGAATTAATCAATGGAGCGACAGAGAGAAAGAGAGATGGAGAGAGAAGCAGGGAAGGTAAAGGGAGGGGTGGGGGGGTTAGCAAAAGGAACAGATGAACGGTCCGTGTTTACCGGGCGAGCGGCTAATCGCGCGCCGGCCACGTGCACGCTTTTTCTGGCCGCGGGCGTGTACACTTCGCGCGCCCGATGCTTTTTCCACGAAACGCGAGGAATAATCGTCGCGCGACTCTTACTCCTCCTTCTCCTTCTTCGCTCTCTCTCTCTCTATCTCTCTTTTTACCTTTGAGCCCGAGCGTTTGGTGACGAGTCGCAAAAACGAGTTTCATACGTTTCCTCCACTTTCTTTTTTTCTCTCCGTCTCTCGAACGCTGGATGAAGCAAGAGGAGGGGGCACAGGAGGGTGTATTTGTAGTACGAGCTCGTAAATGTTTACTCAAATTTAATTAGGGGTAAAGTGATTCGTATGAAATATGTCGGTACTTGGAAGCCCTCTTTCTCTCTCTCTCGCGAAATCGGATTTGATAGATTGCTCGGAATATATGAATTATTCGAATGTGTGTCAGTGGTAATGCGAGTCTTTATGACAATCGGCTATCCTCGCGTAGCGATCGCGCAATTCATCTTTTATTAATAAGACCGCGCGCCGCTTGAGAACGCCTGTATATCCAACGGCACCGGCTATTTTTCTCTTTTTTTTCACCCCTCTCTCTCTCTCTCGTTCTTTTTCGATCGGTCGTGTTTATTAAATTTACATTCGGCGATTTTTACCCGAATGGCTGTGAAAATTCATTAGGCGCAATAAATTTTAATAGTCGCGACTCCTTCTTTTTCGTCCCCGCGGCGGCGGCGGCGCACTTGCTACGACAAGCCTAATTACAAACGTATAAGCAGGACTCCGATACGTTCACACGGTTCTCTTTGCCGCTCGACGACTAGACCGGGATACGCCGGTCTTGTAGCGCTTGTCGGCTGGAAAAAGCAAGAGTAAAATAAAATTTGCAAGCAAACGCAGTTAATTAACGATCTCATGCATATTTTTCTTCGAAATAACAAAAGAAAATTTGTCGTCCAGGCTTGTAGTTTACTCACTATCATTCGAGATCATTCTCTCCTCCACAAAAACTCCTGATCCCACGCAAGTATTCGCAACAAATGAGCCGGCGACTTCTTGTCCGTTCTAAGCAAATGCAGCTCTCTCTCTCTCTCTCTCTCTCTCTCTCTCTCTCTCTGCGTGTCAAACATAGCCAATCGATCTCGCACCGATAAGCCGCCGAGCACTCGTTAAGCAAACTCGTCGGTGTAAGCTCGAGAGGGGGAGACGAGACAGACAAGAAGTCTTCATACGCGATGCAAGAATCCCCCCCCCCCCTCTCGTCCTGCGACGACGCTTTTCCGCGGCCCATTACACGAGGCTCGCAATAGAGATCAGTCAGGCCGATCGGCCTGCTTGTATAATCAGCAAGAAGCGAGCTCTGAAAATATCGGCAGATTCCGTGAAAAGCGCGCGTGGCGAGAAAAAGTCTGCCGCGCTCAATCAGCAGGCTCTCTCTCGCGCGCGCGCCTCTCTTAACGAGAGCAGATTCCGCGATTCATTCTTTATCCTTCGACGGTAATCGGACGGGCATAAAGAAAAGTCCGACGATCTCTCGCCTCCTCCATCTTGCCTCTCCTCTCTCTCTCTCTCTTTCTGTTTCTCTATCTTATACCGGCGAGTCTTCTCCTTTTGTTCGGCATACGAGTCTTGTCAGCGAGACTCTACCGAGCGCGAGAATGCCTCGATCGCTACTTTTTCTTGATGTATCTCCTTTTTTTTTATGTACGAATAAGAAAATCACAGCTTACGGATCTGCTCGTAGTTATCAGTTGTATTTGATTCGATAAGGCTCCTTAATTTCCACCTGAGAATTATTGTCCTGTCTAATTCTTTAAGACCCGTGCAAATGAAGTTGTACTGTTAATTGCTCGTTCAATATACTTTCAACTAAATTTTATATATCAATTTTCAACGAATACAATCAAGCCGGTTACCAAAAAAAAAAGCATATAAATTGAATTTTTGTTGTCAAGTGCAATTAATGGGGCAGTTTTTCTAGAGTTTAATGTACATATTTCACATTTGACATAAACTGTCAAGCGATCTCGACAATCGATCTTCAATCGCCAACTACACGAGTATGTACTTCAGGTCTAAAAACTCATTGAGCCACCTGAAGTTTGCCAAAGAAATCAATTCGAATTCTGAAAATCATTATACCTTTTCCCTCCTCCCGTGGCCAGATCGAACAGACCAGCGAAAAAAACATTTTTAATTGGCGTATCTCAAGTCCTCTCCCCCCCCCCCTGGGTCCGTTATACTTTTGAATTCTCCTCTGGACTTCCTTTTGCCCCCCCCTCCCCGAGTTTTTCACGAAGCGAAGCTGCGCGCGCGCGGCGACATTTTCGCTCGTCATAAAACTCATACCTCCCGCCAACAGGCACGCATCAAACGGCCAACGAGGGATATAATACCATCGGAGTACAGTTTAATTGACATGAGCAGCTCTCTCTCTCTCTCCGTTTTTGCCTCCATGAATACAGAGCCCAGGCACGGGTAGTCTTTACCCCGGCAAAGATCTCTCTCTGGCTTCTTTCCATCCTCGGTATACGGGGACTTCCAGGTGGTCGGCGGCGCTCCTGGCCTATACTGCATATCTCGCGCATTTCGCCCTGGCACGCGCAGGCTCTTTCCTTCTTTTTTTTTCTCTCTCACTCTCTTTGACCTCCCCCCTCCCTCCCTCGTTTAACGTTTGTCGGTCCCGTATAGGCGCGTTTTGGCGTGCGCGGATTCTTGCTCTCCCCGTATCGATTTCTTTCGCCGCGGCATTCGCGGGCTTTTAATTGATTTTAATGATAATTGACAGGCGCTCCGAATTGCACCGGGGCACGCGTCGTTATTTGTTAACCGGGCTCCTTCGATTAGCGAGCCCGTATTGCTGCAGCGTGTGGGGCTACGCGGCTAATGCTCGGCAGAAGATCATTGTTTCTTGAGTTTTTTTTTTTTTCATCTAATTCCGAATGTTGAAAGAATGTCAACTGCTTTCGTATCGTATAATAATATACCCTTGTCTTCCCGGTATTAGCCTCGCTCTGGATGTTCGCTTGATTACGCAACGACGCTCTTTATGTCCACCCGTCAAATAAAATCGAACTTGCAAATGATTGCACGACGACGATTGCAAGACCCCTCCCGAGTGTACAACATGTCCAGGTATACGATAAATGAAAGGGGAGGGAAAAAAACGGCAGGGGAGAAAAAAGAAAATGACGAAAAACCGTTTCCCAGGAATACATTCGGTATAAAGACGAGTAAGAGCAAGAGAGAGAGGGGAGGGGGCGAGAGACGATCGGAACATAAGCGTGAAATATAAATTAAAACCTTCGGTGGCGAACGGAAAAAAAAGAGATCCGCGATGAAGAAGCAAGCTGTAGACTAGGGGGGAGCGTAACGACGTCGCGGAAGACGTACGGTGCTATACCGGAGGCCGTATAACAAATGCCCATGGCGCGCAGAGAGAAAGAGTACATACAACGGCAGAGAGTGTACGGGCGCGCAACGGCAGTGGAGAGGCCGAGCGCGCGGCGAGAGCACGCTTGGAGCTAATGAATAAACGGGGGTAAAAACGCGAGCGAGAATGCCGGTCGTCAACAATGATCGCTACGAATGGAGCTCGATAAGAAGAGAAAGAGAGGAGAGCTTGGCTTGGCCATTCGAGGCGGTCCCTCGGCAAAAAGACAGAGCCGCTATACGTACATGGGGCGAGTTTGCTCGCACGAGAGAGAGAGAGAGAGAGAGAGAGAGAGAGAGAGAGAAAGGGGGAGAGTGTACACGCCGCGGGAGCGCGTGCGCTCTCTTGTAATTAGTAGGAATCGACTATTAATCCAGCGCGGAGCCTACCGAGTCCAAGTAGCCTTATATAGGGAGGATGGGCTTATACGAGCCTACGACGACGACGACAACGACGACTCGCTGGCCGAAGAAGTTCTCAGGTGTCGTGGAGCGATGTGAGAGAGTCTTGAAATAGGACTAGTCGAGAGCATGGAGCTCTTCGGGATCCCCCCTTGTTTTTTGTTCCAAACGGCGATTGGCACTTTGAGCAGGATGCCGCGCTTATGCCGTCGCACGTTTGTTAGCATCCTTTGTGCCCGTAGCCTCTGTCTGTACAGACTTTATTTTTTTTAATTTTAAAATCGAGTTGATAATTAGGTAGCCTTAACTTTTCTTCGATCGGCCTTTACGCGTCATTCTAAGAAGGTTACGGGTGGAGAAAAATAACGTTACGTATGCGGCGAACGGAGTAGAATTGGCCTGTTGTAGTGTCAAGTCTGCCGTCATATCTCGCTCGGAGAGCATAAAATTAAATCAGAAGCAGGTCTACTAGGCGAGTCGCGCGACTCCATCTCAATTCCCGGAGTTGATTTATCTCGATCAGCAATCAAAAGCCTCTTCCGGCGCATATTATACGAGCCAGCACGTGTCCCTCTTGCCTTCTTCTCTGCGTTTTCGGCGCGAAAGAGAGGCAAAAATTATCGCGTGGTCGAGACAAAACATCAAGTTGGCCTAGGCAAAAGATGTAAATTTGCCGGTCGTAAAAAGAAGTAAACAAACAAAAAGACGACGAAGTACGGGCTTACGCACCAGTCCAACGAGTTATATCCCAACGTCGTACGACTTTCGAGCTCGAGGCTATTGCTCAATACATACGCATTGCCCGGGTTCGTCAAGCAAGAAGTCCCACTTCGTTTCAACGTCGCCGAAAACGCCTTTGTCTCGCGGGCGATTCGGTATAGCATAGGCGTCCCGTTACCATATCGCCCAGCGACAAATACGTCTCGAGAGAAGGAATGAGAAAAAAACGAGCAATTAAAAGCCAACGCGCGCCCGATGCCGTTGTTTTTACACGAGTGTACGGGAGCCCTCGTAAAAACGTAGAGACCGCGTCGATATGATCCGGTTGGGCCCTGGCATTTCAAACTTCGGACTTCGTTTCTCTCTCTCTCTCCTCTTGGTTCGCCATAAATCAGGTTTTTCCGGTATACCCAGCGATTATCGCCCGCGTGGCGGGAGCGTGCACACACAATCGCGGCGTTACAATTTTTTACAAGCGGCTATTGGCGCGCGGCCCCCCCCCCTCCCAACCCCTCCGTTTTTCTTTTTTGTCGCTCGGCTTTTTAATTTTCGTGCGCTCTCCTTGGGAAAAGGGACGACGACGTTTTGCTCTCTCAGCGGGGCTGCTAACCTAAATCTGCTTTCTTGGTAATAAGAGATCGATTTGACGAGTAGGCGCTTACGAGATTGCGTTTTATTAAGTACGCTGGTACACGCCCTCGAGCTAATTTTGGACGTCTCGATATATTTTGTCGTTATAAGCGGCGTGGAAACGTGATCGTAACGGAGCGGCTTGGTTATTAGTCTTGGAGGGGAAAAAAAAGAAAAGGAAAAAACGAAGAAAGCGTAATGAGACAGTTTTGGAATAACTTTAGCAGCAGGTAGCTTGTTTAATTTCACAGAATCGTAAATTTCGAATTTTTTTTTCTTCTCGTACTTCACTTACGGAATTTCGTATGGTGCTCGAGTAATCTGCGAAGTACATTTTTATTTTCGTAACGCACTAACTTTTCAACTATTTCAGACTTATTAGAAGCAGAGGGAAGATAACAAAAAATAATTTATTCTTAGCTAATTGACAATTAAATCCAATTGGTATTAGAAGTAAAAAATAAGAGTAAACACAAATTAAAAAGAAAATGAAAATCCCAGCAGTCATCAAATTAATTTTATTCAGCAGTAACAAACAGCTCTAGCGATGTTCCCTTAATTAGAAACAAAATCGATAAGCAACGCTGTGCCCAACATCACACTAAATCCCGCGCAAAATCAAACTCTCGATAAATCCTCGTGAATAAAAAACCCATAGGCCCATCAAGCAGCCGGAATACTCCGGGAAATTAAAACTCGAGCGTATACATAGAGACCCTCGCAGGAAGAACAGCAAAAGCAGCCGGCTGCTCCTTACAGATTCAGCTGCTCCGCTGACGACATTAAAAATGCATCTCCACCCCTGGGCCGGGTTGTAGGCCAGAAAAGACGATCGTCCCGCAGGCTCGACTAATCGCCGCTAGATAATCTCGTCCAGGGGGGCGGCGGCGGTGTTTCTCGATGATCCCTTTTCTCTCCTGCTCTCTCTCTCCCATACGCGGTCGCAGAAATCATTGGCTCGTGCTTTATGCAGCAAGGGAGCCGCAGTAGTAGGGTCGCGTGCAAGATACAACCTCGAGAGCGAGATACCGAGACTTTATTGGCGTCTCGGGGCTCCGTGCCGCCAGGCTAAATGAAGATAGAGGGACTTACCCTTCGACTCTCTCTCTCTGGCGAGGCTAAGGGGTAGACGAGTGTGCCTGTATACGCGTGTGTGTGTGTGAGCGCGCGCGACCTTTTTTCCCGGAGGCTGAGTCTAAGTGCCGGCACACGCGTGTTTTGCCGCAACTTTCGCTAACGTGGATTGCTCTTTTGGAAATGGGATGCTGTTTGTGTGTGTACAGGGAGAGGTTAAGCGATGAGCTTTTTTTTGGCATGGGGACGCAGGAGGAAAGGGTTGAGAGAAACAATTTTTGACGGCTTTTATTAATTCTTGCGCCGTGCTTTTTCGATGTTTATCGGAAAGAGGTTTGCTGGGTAAACGAGGACGAGCTTTGGTTTAATTTATTTTCTCGAATTTTAAGATTTTGTCACTTGCTGCGAGCTTGTATAATTAATTAAAAAAAAGCTTAGAATTAATCAATCCACCTTGATTATTAATCTAAATAATAAAAGTATGAAGGATGCTCTTCCTCAATCTTTTTACAAATTTTATTTCACGCGAAAATCTATTAAAAGGTACATAAAGGTAACCGAAAACCTGTAACTTACAAGCCTAATCTTAAAGAGAACAAAACAATCCAGTAAAGTACCGAAAAACGTACACACAGACGTAGACGTACACGGGCAACCTGTATACATCCCATAGCACGTGCGTCCGCAGAGTCGCAGGTCCCGTGCATAATACATCACGGAAGAAGGCGTGCGCGCAGGCGTGTTGGCCGGTCCGTACAGCCAACGCACAGAGGCCGTATGCGCGCGCTTTCTCTCCCCCGCTCGAAAAAGCTCGTAGGCGCGTACAAAAGGGCGGGGAGGGCCGAATTTTCCCGAGCGCGCGAGCTCAACAGGGGGGTGAACGTTGAAGCAAGAGAGAGAGAGAGAGAGATATGAAGTCCTCTAGAGCCACCCGCGCCTACCGACCAACCCACTCGATCGCACGCGCTCCACGAGTCGACAGGTCTCTTTCCCGGACGCTTCGGGAGAGGAGCCTTGGCTCTATACGCTATGCGAGCTAATCGCGCGAGCGGCGCGCTAGTGATACTCGGCCGTAGCAGGCTATAATAGTGGTTATCTCGAGACCGGCTGCGGCTATGGAGGCGCTCGCCGGCATGTGGCAGACGCCGAACTTTTACGCGAGCCCCTATGGACCGGCCACTGCTCATCCCGCCCTTGTGCAATTGCGCGCTAACAGTAACGAACTACATTCCTGGTTTCATTCTAGGAAGCCCTCTATGGACGATGTCGCCAATCCGAATTCCGTCAACGTTCGGTGAGTACTTGTTTCGCTCTTTTTATTTCTTCTTTTCTTTTTGAGCTTTTGAGCTTTTTTATTTGAATTTTTCGCTTTCTCTTCTGTTTTGTCGTCCTTTAGAAATTTTGTCTTGGAATCGATTGATCGGTTAGGTTTTTGCTATTACCGATAGTTTATAATATTATTTATTCCAAACAACGTGCAAATCAATCGATATTTGTTATTCTGTTTAATTCTAATTTTTTTTGCACCCATTCAATTTTGGATACAAAAGTTCTAAAAAAATAAAATTCACACATCATTCGTTATTATTATTATTATTTTTTTTAATCGAGTATAATAAACAGAATTCCGCTCAAATAAAAATTCCAAGCAGTCCAGAAAAAAGCCAAGCTCGCGCGACACCCCACAGATCAAGCGGAGTTTAAAAAACTCCTTAAAAACATCATCCTCAAAAAGCGTTAAATTCTAAATGTGCCTCCTTTGCATAACTGCGCGGCCCCGCTCCACCGAAAAAAATGTTTTTCCCCCATAATTTGCATGGCCGAGTGGCGACAAATCCTCATACAGCCAAGAGAGCGAGAGGGCCATAATAGAGCAGGTCTCGATATTACCCGACCGCTCGAAAGAGCAAGAGAGAAAGCCGGAGAATAGAGTCTAAAATCGTCTGGGCGATGGGTGAGAAGAGGCGCATCTTATCGGCTGCGATCGCATCAAGCCTAGAAGCCCCTTAACTGTCCTCGCACGCCCGCCGAAAAAGATCGGCAGCCCATCCGGCGAGGGGTGGTCGGAGTAAACCCCTTCTCCATCTCCGGCTTGCCCGTAACAATCGAACCCGTAATAGAATCACATTCATTCTTATTACCCGCCGAGGTCAGCCCGACAAGAAAGACCTGAGAGAGCCATCTCGAAAGCCTCGGATCGCTTATAGACACACACCCTTTCCTCCTCTTGCGCTTCTCGAAGCTCTTCTCTCTTTTTTTTTTCTAAACTCTGTGTACCCTTACCTATTTTCCTTCAAGCCCCTCGTTGATGAGATGCCCGCTTCGTTCATTAAATATTTTAATGTTTTATTCATGTATAAAGCCCCCACTGTCTAATTCCTACCTTTTTTCCCCGTCTTTCTCGTAATTTCGTTAGGAATGACCTTTTTAATTTGTCAGTGTGTTTAGCGCTTGGTTGGCCCTATTAAAAAATTCAAGATTTCAGGAGGTACACGAGCTCCTAACAAATTTCATTATCCAAGAAATTACGGAAATGAAAAATTCAAGAAATCGCAGGATAATCCGCGTATGCCACGAATATTCCGAAAATTAGATAGCAAAATCGAAAAACGATAGAAGCAGAAGGAAAGCTTCTCGGTTCAGCCGTCATTGTTTCCCCTGGCCATCATTTATTCGCTCGGAGCATCTTGTTTTTACCGGCAAACTTCATCTTTATCTCCTTAACATCGTGTCGTTTCAATCCGCGCTCGACTTTTTCTCCGGCAACGGAGGAGGTATCGCGGGGTACAGGCCCTCTCTTCTCTCGTCCTACAGCCTCTTTCTGCTATTCTCGGTATAAGGCCTTACAGCGCGTTCCGGCACTCGCGCGCGCTCGATCCGCAAGTCGGCCCTTGCAGCTTCGTTTTTTCTCCCTCCGCAGAAGCACGCGAGACTGTATATGCGTCGACTTTGCCTTGGACCGCCAACTCGTGTTATATTAGGCGTAAGCTTTTTTTCCCGGCGATTTAATCTGATTACAAAAACGCGATTTCACGGGCTCGGACGGGTAAGATGATCGAAATGCCTATGGAGATTTCTTCTTCTTCTTTCGCAGACTACTTTCGGCTATATGGTTAATTAAGGTTTTGACTGATGCCCTTCGGCAGTCTCTTTCTCTCTCGTTTTAAATTAAAATTCTTAAAACTGGGAATCTCAGCGATTTCAGATATTTCAAGATGATTACTTGCATCGACGCCGGTAATGAGCTGCTACTGATTTTACAAGCGAGTTTCAACGGATGAACATCAATAGTAACAATTGTACTGTTGAGAATCCAAAACGGAAATGATCATCCCGTTTACAGAGCGAAAATAAAAGACTAACCGACATTTCGTACACTTTCGGTCAGGCA
Organism: Anagyrus pseudococci; assembly: GCA_030522585.1. Classification (NCBI taxonomy): domain Eukaryota; kingdom Metazoa; phylum Arthropoda; class Insecta; order Hymenoptera; family Encyrtidae; genus Anagyrus; species Anagyrus pseudococci. The sequence continues at coordinate 40,777 of JAPYYQ010000729.1, read as the reverse complement.
TTGATCCTCTTGGGATCTATCAAAATTACCATCACGCGTGTCTCTCTTCGCCACATCCGCAGAATCCGCATGAATAAATGCCAAGACCAATCGACGCGCAGCTCCGAGAACAGTAGCAAGAGCAGGAGCTAGATTCAGGCCGACGGCCGTTGTTGATGCCTTAATTATCTGGTCGTTCGAATGCTCTTCCAGGAGCCGAGTCGCGCGCGTTCGTTGCCTATGCTCTTGCTTCTTTTTCCTTTTTGTCTCGAACGCACCTTTTGTTTTCTTGCGACCGCAGGTCTACCGACCGGCGTGGAGGGAAAAAAAATTGTGGAAGAAATCGCTCAATCGTCGAGAATAAGCGAAAAAGGGATTTCAGCGTGTTGTAGGTTGTTGGTAAATGCTGCAAAGTCAGTAGAGGCAAAGTGAATTTTTATACGATATTGTGCTGAAACAATCATGCATATGTACAAATATTTATTCTCAAACTCTGAAGCGTCTTCCAGCAGGCCACACAGAGCATAGCTATACACAAACGGTGATCTCGGAAGCAGCGATTCTCGAGCGCGCAACTTTAAAGTATGCTAATTCACGCGAATTAAACCATTAAGAAGCTCCGGGAGTCTCTTGGTCCCTTGGCCGAGCGCAAAGTCTCCTTGACTCGAGGTGAGCTCTCTCTCTCTCTTTCTCTCTCACCCCCTTTCTGCGGGGGACTCGAAGATCGAGCGCATAACTTAAAAAGGACGGAGCTCGAGAAAGCGGTGTAGGGCCACACTCTTTAATTTGTCCTCGGGATATGGCGGAGGGGTAGAGCCGCGCGAGCGCGAGTCTTCCCGTTAATCGGCGTAATTTCAATGAAATTGGCCGATAGTCTGTTTTATTGGGGCGCGCGCGCGCGAGCACTGAGGGCGTTTTTCTCTTTTGTCCGCTGGCCGACTACCCTCTTGGCTTTTAAACGAGATCGCCGCCGCTGCTGCATTAGGTAAAAAATGCTATATAACTCGCCCCCCCCCCTACCCCTTGGCTCCCCTTCCTCCTTCTCTCTTTCGCATCGCTCGTTTAATTAGCGTTTATGCGTACGTGGAATTTTCGATTTTACGGGAGTTAAAAAACGCGCGCGCGCGCTTTAACGAGTGCTTCGGAGAATCCGGTGAATCTCTTGCTCTTTCTCTCGTTCGTATGATGACGGTAATTGAGCGGATATCGACGCTGGATCTAATATGATAATTAATACGTACACTGGAGGCTATACGAGTTATTATTATGTCGATGCAATATGACCAGCCGTATGGATTATGCCTGAGTTATGGTTGATTGAATTGATAAGGAAATTTCGTCTTTCTTTTTGTTCTCCTCCTTGCTCGAAAAAATCTGGCGAATTATTCGGTGTATATAGATTCTTTTTTATTTTTGTATTTAAAAGCTCGTGCTTCTATTTTAATAATCATGACGCAAGCGTAGAATAGGCTTTTGAAAATCTTATCGAATTCTTATTTATCATTGGTTGAGCTCTGCAATTATGCTATGAGTATAGATAGTTAGAATGAAATTTATATTACAATGTGTATAATTACAATATAATCCCATTAATCCATCATTAAATATATAAATTTACTGCGCTTAAATTACTTTGATAACGTAGGATATTTTAAAAGGTTTTGAAAATAAAATAGGTTTTCATAGTTTATTTTTGTCCCTACTGAACCAACGATCTTCAAAAATCCCGAAGGTTTACGGCAGAAATTACAAAGCACACGGTTAGCAAAAGTGTAAGCATTGAATTTCACATGACTTACGTCCCAAAATCCTCGTAAATTTATTATTTCGTGATTTCAACAAAAAAAAAAACAAAGTTCGCGCTATTGACCTCTTCCGTCGAATGAATTACGTATCGTATTGAGACGTTGACCACACAATGTCTTTGTATGAAGATTTCACTGTATTGGCTGCTGCTGCAATTGCATCGAGCTGGGTCTTATCTTCTTCCTTGATTTACGCCCCCTTGCATATTTTTCTTTCAAATCCTATATACCAATAATAATTCTTTTCAACTTCATTTTATCCCTTTCGACTTTTTTACAGCAAAATCCACTAACCGCATTAAAATTTCTCTCGGTGTAGTCTCCAATAAGCAGTGTTGCATAAAAAAAGCCCCATAATTCATCGATAGTTAAATCAATGAAAATATTCACAGCGCATTAACGAGTCAATCAGTATCCAGTGTTACTAGCGGCATGTACGTGCCTACACTCCCACTGATCGAGCTGTAAGTCGCGCGTACGAGACTAGAGGAGAGAGGGAGGTGGATGAGAGCGTCAGAAACGAGCGAATTTATACACGTGGACCGCGCGGAATTCCTAATAACCCCGAGAGAAAGAGGGAGAGAGAGCGCGCAGTCTAGACGGACGTGCGGGCACCTCCCATAGCCGAAGACAACCTCCTCCCACCCTTGCTAGCCAGAGCCCCCCTGGCGACGCGTGCAGAGAGCTGGCGCGCAAAGAAGAAGCCGCGCGCGCTCGAGAGAGAGAGATCCGCGCGCAGTCTCTCGTGACGTCAGCGCTCGGGCGCGACCAGCAGCTGGGTCACGCGCGCTCACAGCCGCAACGTGAGCCGATCTCCGTGACTCCCTTCCTCCCCCCCCTCTCTCCCCCTGCTGGGCCGGCGCGCTACTCGTGCGTCTTTGGCCCGAGGCGCTCGCACGCGCGGCCCCCGCACGCCCGCGGAATATATCGGCATTGGCCTCACGTGCCGGAAGCCTTCTCTCCTCGGACGCTGACTCTTATTCTCTCCTTCTATATATCGCCGTACTCTCGGCGAGCTCCTGCTGATTCTTCGTGGGCTACTGTGCGCGACTGACCTCAGGCCTGCCTCGTTCCCTATCTCCGCGAATTTTGTGGGGGGGGGGGGGACAAAACAAGCTGAGGAAGTCTTTGATTTTTTGTTTTGTTTTTAAGGTTCGTGGTTATAGGAGGTTGTTTGTTTACGAGGCATATACGACAGAGGATTGTTTCTGGAGATTCAGGATTAATGCGAGAGCTGGCTATTTTTGGTTCGCCCTGGGATACATAATTGAAGATGAGCAGTGGTAGGCGTCGCGAATGAAGGTTGCATGGGCGAGACTCGTGACGTGGTAAGGTCGTTAAGGCACATACACACTCGGAGTCGTATAAATATATGCAGACGCACATAAGCGCGCGCGCGTGTATAGCGGACAAATAACTATCCGGTACGCGGGCTCTGTCCACGGTCGCTTTTTAAATAAGTGACCGCCTCGTGTAGCGTCGACACTTAACGACAATTACCATTACGGGAAATTAAATCAGCCGAGAGGCGTTTATTTAAGAGGGCCGCTTTAACGTCGCGCCAACGGACGATTACCTAGTCAGAGCGTCATCTTTTCTAATCTTCAGCACTTTAAATTTTATCCCCCCCTCCCTCCTCCTTCGCCAAGTACGCGTACACACACACGCTTGCCCGCATTTTGTAAATCGTTCTCAAGAGTGACGATGACGCTTTTGATTATAATCAATGGATTTTTGACAATGTTATGCAAGATTTGGGATTGATGATGAGTTTATAGTGATTTACTCGTTTTTAAAGTTACATAAAACTGAGAGGGATTGTTATCTGTGTTCACAATGCACTTTTTGATAATTTAATATTATTTAAATTCATACGATAGTTTGATGAGATCAATATATAAATTACAATATTGTCAATTAATGTCGATTGTTTACTATCATCGTGAAATAATGTTCAAACAACAATGCCTCTTGAAATTCCGTTATAAATTAATGCAATTCAGCCTCTCACTCTTCTCTCTCTCTCTCTCTCTCTCTCTCTCTCTTTCTCTCTCTCGTGCTCAACTTGAACGGCGTGTAAATTGAAACTGACATTTGCATCGGCGTGTCCGGAAAGCGTTCGATGCCGAACCCCCGCAGTAATCTCTCTCTTATTTCGTTCTTATCGAAAGAAAAATGGGCAAAAAACTAGCATTGCAAAATTTTACTCTATTATAATGTGAAATTGAAACCTTGAAGTGGATTATAAAATGTAGAACTCTCGGGTCTAAGCAAAAAGTGACAAAAACGCGGCAGTCCGAGTTTCATAAGCGACCAAGTTTGATTATAAATAATAATAAAAGTAATGCAAGGTTGCATTTATTAGGTTAGGTTGATTATGGTTTAAAAAGAAAAAGAAAAAAAGAATCATTGCTTAATCGAAGTGCTATAATTAAAATAATTTCGTAGCGTTTTTCAATTTCCGCGCATGACCCCGTAATCTAGTTCGAGGCGCAATCGGCAAGCCGTGGCAAAGAATCAACTAGATATCGTCGAGACGGCCAGTGCCTCGCTCGAAATTGCTTATTAAGACTTTTTGGAAAAGGTCGATGATTCGGGGGCCCGAGAGAAACGGAGAAAGAGAGGCGGAGACTATCTCTCTCTCTCTCTCACTTTCTCATCGTAATGCCAAGGCCCGACGCGAAATTATGCCCATATCTGCCTACCAAACAACCAACACCAACAGTTGATTATGCCCATCCATATACTGTAACTGCCCATCTGCCCACCTTCTACTGAATCAAAATAATCGGCGCGCGTACTCTTTCTTTTCTGAATTTATTTTTCCTCGCCGCTTCCTTTATTCGCTTGTCTTACTTTTTTTTTGTTTCTTTTTCTCCAAAGTTACATTTACCTACGTTTTTCAAATTGCCTTCAAGTTTAATGTGTTGTAATAAAAATAATAATTTTTTTGTTTTATTTAATTTTTTTTTATTTTAATTGTTTCGAAAAATGAATAAACGACTAATTGTGTTTATTGTGAAATTGAATGTTTTTAATTTGAAAAAAAATCTATTAATCAAAATTATCGCAATAATGTTCGAAGTGCATGAGATGATATTAATCGTTCAGGATACTTGTGATGATAGAGTGTGTTTGTTATGTTGCAGATATGAGGAGAGGCACTTCGCTTTCGAAAGGTAGGCTTTGTTTACGATAACTCAAATCTTATATTACAATTCTTGATACATGTTCGTTTTCGATTAATTAATTTTTACGTAATTTCAATTGGATTACAAAGTGCCATACCCGCATTAAATGAGCTACCTTGTTTAATCTTTTTGTTCACGCTTATTTAAAGCTCAATCCGACAGAAACTGCTTAATGATACAGTTGACGATCAATGTCTTGAATCCCAAGGCTTACATGTTGTAAAACTAAAGCTCCGGCGTCGGAGCCACTTCAGTTTCGATTTGTATTAATTTTACAATCAATTACTTCTCGAATGATGATTAAAAAATTTCGAAGGATTTAAATTCGTCAAAATTACATTTAATTAACATCAATCAATCATTCATAAGCTCAAAGCTTGGATTTTAAAGCACAATCTGTTCCAAGACGACTCGGCAAATCTTCGTAACGTTTACCGAGCAAAGCATCGAAACATAGTATAGTAGTGCGTTTAAAAAAAGGAGGCAATGCTCTCTCTCTCTCTCTTTCTTCCTTCCTCTTCGTCCATCTCCTTTCATCTCGGCTTAATAATTATTCGCGCCAAAACGATTAACTTTTTTTTTGAACGGAGGTGGGATCGACTCGTCTCGCTACTCTATGATTTTGCAGAGTCGGAGAGAGAGACAGAATGCACGCGCGCGTGTGCGTATCGCAAAAATAATAACTCTCGCGAGCTATATGCCCAAGAGTAAGAGAGACGGAATCAGAGAGAACACGCATGTGTGAGCAAGGCGGCTCATGTAGGTGCAGCGAAACGAGTTGAGATTCAAACGAAATTTCTCACACGGTATGAAAAACGCACGCGCTCTTTTCCTCTGCTTATTTCAAATCGAATTCTTGATTGATTTTTCTCATTTTGAAGATCAAGCTCGACAAATAATCTTACCAAATCCTACGAAAAGGCTCTTCCTCGAAGTGCACCAAGCAACGTGGCAAAGTGTAATTTCGGGACAATGCCTATGCGCAAATCACGCGCGCGAGCCGAGCGATCATCCGGAGTGCCTGCGTAATGATCGTCCTTCGAGCGCAATTATGTAAAACCGATAAGTGCTGGACGAATTTCGGGAGGAGGGGGGGGGGGGGAACGGCGACGTTCTTAACCAACAAAATGAAAAAGAGAAGAAAAAGAAGGAGCAATAAGGCCTGACGCGCTGTTTTCGGGCCGCACGCGTCCTTTTCGTCGTATTGCGATGGGAGCGCCGGGGTAAGCCGTGGGGCCCTTTGTTTTCTAAATGAGCGCTCCTTCTCTCTCTCTCTCTCGCGCGTTCCGCCTTTCTTCCGTGGGGTTGCCCAATTCTCCACACCCCCCTTTACTCGCTCCTTCTATCTTTGCTTTCTCGGCTTCTCTGTTTCTTCTTCTCCTCTTCTTGTTCTCCGATTTTTTTCTCTGTATATATACAGTTTCAGTTTTATTTCTCCCTTTGCCTCGTCTGTATACTTACTCCGTCTGTCGCTCTTCGGTTCAAAGACCTAAAAACTCAAGAATCCCGTATAATCCGTTGTTGTTTTTTTCCTAATATTTTTAGTCTATTGCTATAAGTCGATTTATAATTAATTCGAAAAAATGCAATTTCGTTATTCAGTCGATCGAGATCGCGAGCAAACTTGCAAATTTACATATTTCCCTCCTTTTTCCCCGAGATTTCGATAGTCCGCTTAGCACACGCCGGGCCATCATTACTCGCGTCGTCCGCAAAATTCCTCGAATGCAAATTATGAGATCTCGAGCAACGCACCGCGTTCAATTCGCTGGGTTTGGCGGGTAAGGGGGGAGGGACTCTGCACACGGTAGCTGCAGCAGCGGGAGGAGAGACCCTCTCTCTACTCTAAAAAAGAAAAAAAAAAGAGTAGAGACCGGGGCCTTTTAAAAGGCATTTCAAATCAGCGCGTCCCGAAAGAATCTCATAGTGACGCGGCGGATAAAGGAATTCCACTCTCCCGCCGTCTTCTTCCCTCCACTAGCCACCCCCTTCACTCTCTTCTCCTTCTCTCTCTCTCTCTCTTTCTGGCTGCTGCTGCTCGGTTGACGCTTTTTCCTTGTCTTCAGCCGTCTCCTTTTTATCGCTGCCTTGGCGTTCGATCACTCCTACGTCGCTTGGACGCGACCTATCGATGATCCAGTGCCCGCAGGGCTCTCTCTCTCTCTCTCTCTCTCTCTCTCTCTCTCTCTCTCTCTCTCTCTCTCTCTCGCAGCATGCGCACGCGGCGCGCTACGCCAAAAAACTATGTTGTCCAACTGTCGTACCACTCGGCTATCCTGCCGAGAGCAAGAAAAATCATCGGAACAATCGTTGTTTCATTGACAAGATTAAAAATCTTCGGATTCCTTTTTTTCCCTCCGTTTTAAGACATTGTACGCGTATATTGATAATTTAATTTTTCGATTACAAAATTACGGATAAGTAATTTTGTTCCGGTACGTTAAATACGTCGATTTTTGTTTTTAATCGTTACAAGACAACACGCACGTGCATTGCAGATCCGCGTTGAGTCATTTTATCTCTCCTCTTTATTTTCCTGCGGATTATACAATGTTTACGCCGCAACTTGTTCGATTATGACAAAATAGAATTTGGTGTTATCTTAAAAGCCTCGGGGTGAGATAAGATCGTCGTTGCATAATTAATCGGACGCGCGAGAAACGAATATACGTGCGGTGCGCGCTCGAGAGTTTGCCAGCTAATTCAAGATCGAAAGCGAAATGGTATAATGGGAACTGAGGGGGGCGGCGAAGAAGAGAAAGGGCAAAGTCTCAAGATAGAAAACAAACCCCCCCCCCCTTCTCTAATCTCGGCCCAGGGCGTTGACGCAGCGACTTCGAGCTCAATTTCCGTCAGCTTAGCGCGCTTGCGTCGCATGGATTTCAATTACCTTGATACGCATTCGATGAACTTTTTTTTCAAGTTTTTCTTCGGCGCCCAAGTTACAGCTTGTTAACTTTTACATGGTATAGACGAAAAAAATAAATATTCTGCAAGATAGTGTTTTTTGAAACAATGAATTTTGAAGTTGAAATAATAAAATTGTAAATGTAAATTATCACAATTTCTTTGTTATCCACGGATTGCTTATTGTTCGTGTGATAAAATAGACGCTGTCTTAACGAATTTCCTAATATCCGTAGAGGGCAGGAGAAGGGACGAAAGAGAAATCTATATTTCAGGATGTATTTATCTCGGCTCACAGCCATAAAGGCATCACGATATACACCGACCGCAACGACACGCCTGGCCTGGCTTAGTACCGAAGCGAAAAGTACAATCGAAATGATTTTTTATACAACCGTAAATTGGAAGAAGTAGTAGGGGAGTAGCTCCCTCAAGTATCGTTCTCCACTGATCGCGTCGCGCCTCCTGAAACACAGAGAGCTGTTTTCATGGCTTTGGCCGTGGTGGAATAAAAGGGGGGGGGGGAAGGGGAGGCTCGAATATAAGTGCGCGCCCCCCCAGAAAAAAAAGAGAAAAATCTCCGCTCCCCTTGACCAGGACACTTAGAAGCCAACAATAACCCCCTAATCCGTGCCATACGCGCTTGGCCATACGAGACGCGCCTCGTCCCCTTCATCTCTATTTCTTCTTCCCCTCCCTTCCTCTCTCGGCCGATGAAAAATGTAAAAATCCGGAAAAACCGCCGGCCCGTGACACTTCAATACATTTTAAATGCGTTCCGGCGCATTTGGGCGCTCGGCCGCGATAAGCGAGACGAAAAAATAACCCCGACCCTGACTCTCTCTCTCCTCCTTTTTGCCCCAACCTCATGTCAGTTAAAAGGAAGAGGGGGCAGCAGAAGAAGGCGCGAGCGCTCTCTCTTGCCCTTTTCTATACACCGATCTGAGAGTCGGCTCGTTATTTATCGTCAGATTTATGGAATAAATGAGTGGCGCGAAGCGATTCTCGCGAAACCGAGAGAAAAAGCTACTGCTCACGGATGCCCGAGGAGCCAGATAAAGAGGGGAATCGACGAAGCAAACGAGTTCTTTCTCTCTCTCTCCCCTCTTACCACTCTCTTTCTTTGTTTTACTCCTATATTGATGATCGGAATGAAATTTTGCAGCTCTTCGCGAGACTGGACAGTACAAGAAGCTCATTCCAAAAATTCATTTGAAATTAATAAGTTGAATATGAAAATTATCCATAACAATCTAATTCCCATGATACGCTTAATCCAGCAGATCTTCATCTCAATTGTTCTTGGTATACTCACAGACCATAGGGCCAAGTCATAAGGCTTAAAAGCCTTCATTAGTCTTTAAAACAGTCGGTGCGTTAATTCAAGCATTTCCCAGGGAAGCATCCATCTCCCTCTTCCTCTCTCGTCCGCGCTCAAATGACGCGCCTCCCAATCAATCTCTCCTGTGCCGGCGTGTCGCGCCGAAGGAAGGGCTATAATACTCAAGCCCCGTGTGATCTATACACAACGAGGGCGAGAAGTTTCTAATCTGCATCGGCAGATTGCTCTGAGAATTGCCGCTCAGCCGCAACGGATATCAAGCCTTGCAACCTCCTCGGTTTTCTTCACCCACCCCCCGTCTTACATAGAGATCGGCGCAAGGCGGCCAACGAGACTCGATGAATACATTATGTTACTTTAATTGGCCGGTGCTCCCCGAGCAATCGAACGCCAAGAGAAGAGCGACCCGGATAAGCCCCGAATAAGCCAGATCAGCCGGGGGAGATAAGAAAATGAAGACGACTTATCTCGCTGGATCGGCTGCTATTCTAGCGCGCGCGCACCCCCTTGCGGGAAATTGGATTTGCTCGCGTTGGAGAAGCGAGTGCTTCTGGCCTCGATGACCTTACCACCCCCTACCGCGATGCTTTTCTTTGCGCGAATCTTTGATTTTCTCTCGATTACGATATTGCAAGCTTCGATCTATGATTCGGTTGTGTCGGCTTTCGGAATTTCGAGGCTAAGCGAAAATTTGTAATAGAACGATTTATTCGGTACGCACAAGTCGGACGGAGAATGAAAAACGAAAAATTGTTTTGTTTTTTTTGGTTCTGTCCGTTCGCAAAACGAAAAATAAAAAAGAAAATTCCGAAAGGTCCGAAAGGGCTGAAGGCCAATTATACGAGCATCTACACTTAGCCAAGCCGCGAAGTTTAAAATGCCGGACTTCAGTCGCGGATCGAAAAAATAACGAGTTGAACCCGTCGCTCTCTCCCCCTCCTCTGAGCCCTTTTCGACGTCGTCTTGTCTCGCGACGTGAACGCGCACGACTGACGGGAGAGATATATGGGGCTCGGAATCACTTCGCGTTCCCGTGTATAATTTATAATTGCATACTTCTGATCGAAGCGCAGATTGCCGTTAGCTTGGAAGTTTTGCTAAATTTTAGGGTTAGCCGCGCGTTTGTTAATGAAACGCGCGGCTTCAGCCTCTGAAGCTGTTTAAATTTTGTTGAAATTGACGCCCAGTACGGCTCTGCCTAACCCTCTATTTATATTCCAAAGGCTATCTCTTTAGAAGTAGCGCTTTTGAAATTATCTCTCGCGTTGCCTTCTTACTTCATGAATACCTAAAACGATTTTCATATAATGAATATTATTTTTATTACGCGTAACTAAAATGTATTTTTTCGTTCTGTTTGCTTTTTTTTCAATGTCCAACGTTCATATAACACAGTACCATCGCGTTAGCGCTTATTCCAAATCTACTTACTGTATTGAATTTTAATAGAAAAAGGCACTAAACATTCAAGAGATCCAGTATCTTCTCGCAGTAGTCAACATTAACTTCCTCAATAAAGCCTACAATGACCGCAGGAGAGCGTCATCAAACATCACCTATCGTTATTTAATTCCTCACGCCCAGCGTAACTCCGCACGCTAGTCCGTAAATTACTTCATCAAAGCCCGGCAAAATCAATCCCAAAACGAAAAGAAAAAAAAGAAAAAAAATCACACCACCAAGAGCGCATAGCGTATACAATTTCTTTTTCCGAAAGCTCGATCGCTCTCAGAGACTAAGTAATCCAGCGCGTGGCTGGGAGGGATTACCGAGCCGCACCATAAGCCCGAGTTATGGGGAATGGGGGGGAGGGGAAAGAGAGAGAAAAAGTGCGTTGAAGGGGGGAGGCGAGTTTTTACGGTGTTTTTATGCCTCCCGTGCCCATAGCGTCCTGCTGTGGTGGTCACAGGCTTCACCCTTCTTATATATAGACGCGACTGCGCAACGCTCTCCTCTCGGTCGCTTAAGCAAATTAAAGAATCGACTGGTCTTGTGTCGCGGCCTCCTCTATCCGGCCCCGTTGTGCTTGTCTCGGGCTCTTTCTCTCTGCAGGGCCCCTGAATCTTTAACCAGACTCCCCCGGGACTAACGCTCGCGAGGCCCTGGTTATCGCAGCCTTTTTCTCCCGCTTATTCCCGCTGTCGCGAGAGAATAAAGAGCGTTATTTATTCGTTCGTTCATTTCTACGCTCCTCTCTCTCTCTCTCTCTCTCTCTTTTTTCTTTTTTTTTCTTAGCACTTTTACGACTTGCTGGTGAAAATATGGCGTTTCTCCCCCCTTACGACCGCCACTTGATTGTAGTAGCAAATGTATTCCCTTAATAATTAAGCGACAGTCGAGTCTATAAATTTTTCGTTACACTTTTAAGCAAAGTACGATTGAACACGTGGAAAGATTGTAATTAAGAAAATAATAAGAAAAAAAAACATCGTTAGAAGAACAAATTCGAATTATGAAACGTCGTGAGTATAAAGACTGAAACGAAAATTCCAGAGTAAATAATGTCGATTAATATAAATTAATTGATAATCTAATTACGGCTCTGGCCGCTAGAGCTGTAGAAGCGTAAATCTTGCCGGCACATCGAGGACAGCCGAGAAATTACATCACTTTCAATTACCCGTAAGATTCATTTAATATCAGGCCCGAGAGACATCTCGACAACGATGACGTCGTTTTAAAATAGCTCAAGTGAATTTCACACCGTCGACCGGCCGGGACACACGAGTGCGGTTGAAAATTGCGACAAAAAAGATAACATTTTTATTTCCTGATTTTTACATTGAAACGGAAAAGAATAAAACAACGAAAAAAAAAATTACAATTTTTCTGTTGCAACCCAAATAATTTATTGCGTCGCCTTGACGTCAGTGAGCGCACACCTGATCAAATAATTCGAAATCCATTGTCAGGCGGTGTAATAAATAATCACGTTTTTTTTTGTCGCAAACTTCCAACTTCGCGAAGGTCGCGAATCGTTTCGTTTAAGCACGAGAGCATATCATAAACGCCAAGTCGAATTGGCCAGAAGCATGCCGGAACACACACACGCACGGGCATTTGATAATCCAGGCAGTCGAGGCCTGGGCCTTTTAAGACAATTAGAAAAAGAGGGAGCCGCGCGAGGGACACGTGTGTGACAATCGCAGGCGTAATTTACGCGGCCACGTCACTTTTTCCGCGATGACTTTTCCCGTGGTGCGTGCATGTATATGTAGACAAGCGCGCATGCACACGTCCTTTCCGCGTGTGGCGTCGTAAATCAGATCAGAGTCGAGCGAGCAAATTGACAAGCGTCTCGAAAGAATCGGCAAGGAGTGCGTGACCGTGCTATGGAGGAGAGACTGACTGACTCGCCGAGACTGATTGATAAATTTGATTTTGTCCCGGCATAATTGATCGCAGGAGTTTTACGTGGGAAACGAGAAACGCGATTTTTATTTTTCTTGTACTCGGAATGAAATTTGTTTTCAATTTTTCTTTCATTTTGTAAAAAAAAAAGGAAAGAACAAAAATTTACGGGTATAGCTTTAGACAAATAGAGTGACCGACAAAAGCTGGGGGGAATGCGGCGATGGACATAACTGCACATAGAGACTCGTCCTCCGTCAGATAATTAAATCGGCTCGTTGATCTTGAGTAATCTCGCGGTTAGGCGAGCAAAAAAAAATGTTGGTACGACGCGGAAAAAGCAGAGGGCATCGATCAATGGGATAGCAAGGATATAGGCCCAGAGGTTCGATAAGCGAAAATTATCATCTGCCCGCTGAGCGTAATGTGTGAGAAAAGCCAGGCAGCGAACTGGTTCTCTCCATCGCGTACATACGCGAGACAATATTGCAGAGAAGAGGAGGGAGGGAGGGAGGAAGAAAAAGCCGGGAGCGCTGTTGCAGCGCGGACTTTTGTAAGAGTTGCCCCGGAGAGCCGTGCGAGCATACACCAACAGACTCCGCACATAGGGCTTTAATTAATGGGACTCGTGTGGCGAGCAACAGACCTCTCTCTCTCTCTCTCTCTCTCTCACTCTCTCTCTCTCTCTCTCTTCGGGCGTCGTATAGCGGAAAAACGGTGTGACACATTAGTAGATTTCATTAGGCTCTCCTCTCGACTCTAGATCCCGGACTTGCGCGCTTTTTGTTGCCCGCGCCAACCGCTTTTTAATTCCAATAGACCAAGAGCGAGAGTCGTTTTATATATATCCGCATCTCTAGAGCTATACCCTTGGGAATGGACACGGTACATAGAGAGCGATGCTCGTTCGAGCATAATGACACGCTGCCATTTCCATTTTGATAGTTGGCGATTTGTGCTGCTATTATCATCTCTGTATTTTGACATTGTAGAAAATCCGTTAAATCATTGAAAACCTTAACCGCTCAAAAATACCTCGGCGCAGAGAGGGCCAGCAAATTTGCATAACCAGAAAATATATACAGCAGCAGCGTATGCGGTATGCGCTCGTCAAGAGCCTTAGCAGCCGCGCTATGTGTATAATAAGACTCGGAGAGCATCGCTGGATATATAAAAGGCCCGAGTTGTCCGTGCGTTGGCCGCGCGGTTATACGAGGCCTTGGGGCCACGTGGGAGCTCAACTCCCCTCTCCCCCTTTATATTACTCCCCGAGTGGCCGCAAAACGAAGTTTGATCAAATTCTATGCGAGCGCGCGCGCGGACATAAAACTGACCGGCGCGCACCTTGCCGGCTCATCCTCATCTTGGCTTTCCCCTTTACGGGCCTCGGCCGATAAATGATTCATCCCCTACTTACGATACTCCACGCGATAGGATGCGATACACTTGCGCTATCCTCCCCCCCCCCACCCTACTGTTTTTCCCCTGACCAACGTCTTGGATGAGCCGAAGGGCGAGGGTGGAATGGGCATACTATACGCCTAGTGCTAAGCCGCAGAGCTTCCATTATCATAATTATGGCTAGAGGAGTTTAGGCCTTCGCTTCAACTATTCCGGCAAGCTGCTACTGCGTACGGCGAGGCTGGTCGTTGTGCTTCCGACTGAGAATGTACGTTTTGAGGACTGGCCGATGGGAGGATCTCGTGGACCCCCTGGACCTTTCATTGATGGACTCTCCGAGGCTCTGGGATTCGGTTTTATCTTCGTCTTTAATAATAAGTTTAACAGCTAAGGCGAATTGGTTTTTCATTTCTTATGAGCCGATGGTTAATTTATTCAAATTGTAAAAGCGTGTAGCATCACTATGTGAAAGCAATCGGAATATATCGCTTAAGATGATTAAGCAATAAAAGGTACATATGCGAACAAAAAGAATTGTTGGATTAAAACTGTCGCGAAAAATATGCGAAGTCTCGATAACAACGTATGGTGTCAAGTACCAGAGCCGTATTTACACAAGCTTGCAGCTCGGTCTAGCCATAAAAAAAAAAGAAAGATATAGAAACGAAACAAAAAAGTAAGTAATCGGAAAAGCAGCTCGGGTAGGGTCGGCGAGTCCCGGGGCAAAGCCTCTAAATGGCGCGTTATATTTACGAGTCAGAGCTGGACTTTTATTCGGGATATTGTTTTCAATAAAGCGCCGCATCAATCAGACTTTGCGCTTGCGGCCGGCGAGCGGCAGCGGTAGCGCAAGATGTCCGGAATGCGCGGGGCCAACGAGAGTCCGGGCTGACCATCTCTTTTGCATAATGACCCTGTGGACCCCTGGCCACTCTTGCTCTCCCTACGCCAGCAGCCCCGATCGGACGGCCTGGTAGCCGAGGTCATCCCGTGCAAAACGACGGAGGAGACGGTGAGCGGCATTATCCGCCGGCATCTGCGCTGTACCACTGACGAGCTATTTCGTTTCGGGCAATCATGGGAATTTCATACGTGGCCATTCTATACGGACTAACAGTCAAGGTTACGAAAATTGTTGGAGTTTACTTGAATGCTCCGTTGTATTAGAGTCGATGATGGGTTTTCTTTTTTTTTACACCGGCATTTTATACACCGTCTTGCACTAGAAAAGTCTTAAAAGTTTAGCATAGTGCTTTTTTGTTTTCTAGTTATCTCCTTGAAATCGTCGCCCCGGTACAAAAACACGACAACTCGGCTAAGCTCTATAAAAAACGACAATTCGTATTAATTTAAAGGTGTACTGTCGTTTTTCTTAGCGCTTACCCGAGTTGTCGTGTTTCTGCGTCGTTGTTCTGTTTCACGCCAATTCAATAAAAAAAAAAAAAAAAAAAATTAAAAAACAACGTTAACATTGAAACCAAACAAATATAATATTCATTCGTGTCGACCAATATACGCACTATTTTTCTCTCTATCCGAGAAATCATTCTAATTGCATTATTCAAGTGACATTCGTCGGTGAACGAACGTCAGTAATATCGAGGAAAAAAAACGATAAAAGCCCAAGCCAAGAGAGACACAAGCCATCGGATAATTCGATAAACTCCGGGGCACTCGTACGAGGGCTAGCGTCGATTTCGCCATATACCTCTCGGCCGCCCCCTCCTCCCCTCCTTCTCCGCCTTCGTCCCCATAGTGCTCCAGAGCAAGCGCGTCGGCATACTTCAGCGCTCTCGAGAGTCCAAGAGGCAAGTCGAAAAAAAAGGGGGAGAAAAAGCCGCCTAATAACGGCGGCAAATTGCAAATTATGTTCGGTTAATTGATGTCTTCGGAAATTACAGACGGAGCTCTCGCGCCAGCCCAGTGGTAGAGAGAGAGGGAGAGAGGGAAAAGGAGCAGTAGGCCCAGAAAGAGTGCGCGCGCGGAGGCGAGAGAGAGAGAGGCACGCCGCAACCACCGCGCGCGTAATTTAAATGTCAAAGGAAATTGTTTGATTATTTACTATGCAAATGAAATTGTTTAAGACGCGGGAGGAGCAGCGGAGAGAGAGAGAGGCTGGGGACATCTGCTGGGATAATTTCGCCGCGTTAATTGGATCAAGAAGTCGAATCGAGGGGCAGTAAGAGAGAGAGAGAGAGAGAGACTCTGCGCTTCTCTCTCTTGCTCTCTCGCTTGCCTCGCGCCTCAATTATGTCTCCCGGGACGTCGGTTGAGGAAGAAAGAGAGAGATAGAGAAAGCTTGACTATATACGTGTCGCAATAATTTCGCGAGCGCGCCTGATCGCTCTCCTCGGCAGTGCTCTATACGTATAGCCCGCTGCTGCGCGCGCGGCCTCTTTGCGGCTGGACCCACGCTTTTGCAACGCGCCGACGATGCTCGCGTGGATATGCTCGAGCCGCTGCCTCCATGATAATTGGGCTTGATTGCACTCGGGCTTGGTTTTACATGTGTCTATCTAAGTGTGCACGCGTGTCTACGCGACGCTTGATTTTGGAAAATTTACGCGCGCAGTTTATGCGGCCTGTTTTCTTCCTTCTATTTTTTTCTAGTGTTTTTTTAATATCCAATGACAAAGAATTGCTGTTAACGATATGGAACAGAACACATTATTAAAAATTAAACCAAAAAAAGAACAGCATCAAACTGAAACCCGCCCAAAAGATCCTTACTTCCACATAAAGCTACGAGAACAAAGTACCCTTGGTAAAACCTCGAGAATAAAGTGTCCCCCGTATACTTGAAAGCACCCCGCAACGTAAAGGATCGCGAGATGGTCGAGTAAAGTTGAAACAGCCATCATCCTAAGACCGTCTCTCTACAAGCCATGTATATACATGTATATATTCATCTCGTCGCTGTAGCAAGAGAGAGAGAGAGAGAGAGAGAGAGAGAGAGAGAGAGAGAGAGAGAGAGAGAGAGAGAGAGAGAGAGAGAGGCAATCCAGTCGGACATTATTCCAACTAAACTGTCATAAATGGGAGGAAATGAAAAGAGCTGCTTAATAGCTTGCGTATGCAAATCGGCAAGACGCGGCAGATTGGCAAGAGGCCCGGAGTGAGCTCTCTCGTTGCTCTCCGGATGATGCCGAAAAGGGGTTGGTCGCTCTTTCGCCGCTCTCTTTGCGCGCCCTTTGGGGAGCGCGACTTAGCTTCCCGGGATTAGCTGACTCGAGAAGCCGATGATCACCGGAGACCAGCTAAGAAGTGAGCTTCTGCTAAGGGAGTTGAGCCTATACCATTATGCGACTTGCAAATATTCTCGTATTTTTATTTGTTTTTCCAACAGACGGCGTATAGATAGTGTAAAAAAAAGTATTTTTGGCTCCGTCTTTCGCGAAAGAAGCTCGCGAGAGCAATATCCTGAAACGCTCCAGTCCGTATAGCTGATTAATGTCCCTACAGTCCCGGCTGAGAGAGCTATTGCGTTTGTAAGCTCGCGACGCTGTTCACCGAGACCTTCCAAGGGCTGCGCGATCCTCTATCGCGATGAAGCAACAACCGCCTTACGTTCTCTTGCCCTTTCCCCAAGCGCTGTTTTCAATATTGCTTGCGATTTTCCTCTCCCTCTCTCTACTGCCCTTAAAATCTGTTCATTGTCACGTAGGCGCCTTTGACGCGCGGCCCTTTGGATATTAAAGGAAGCAGTATGGAAATTTTAGCTCTCCGTGCTCTCGTTGTTTGCTTTCTTCTTTTTTTTTCGCTCTTCTTACATTTCGACGATTATTGCAGCGATGAGCGCTGCTCAACAATGGCCAGCGCACGAATGGCAACGTCGTTTCGTTTCTACATTTTACAAATATTAAGAGCATTTTTGCATTTCGACGCTATTGAGTAGTTTTGTAAAGATATTCAAAGCTGCGTAGGAAGTCCTCGGGAAAATCGCGTTAAAAAGCCAAACGCTTTGCCAGTGCACGGATTACTTTATTTCCGAAATCTGAAAATCTGAATCAGTGGAGAGAGAACAAAGCCGCGCATCTGTGCAAACGACGGGTTTCATCATTCAAATCAACGACAAAATAACAAGCCACCAGCTTCAAAGTAATGCCAAAATCCGCAACCAACAATACTCGCGAGCCAAACGACACCTGAACCCGCATACACCGCTAAGAGCAACAAACGCATATGCTAATTCTCGGGTGCGAGTATAGAGAGCGAGCTAAAGCGTGGCAATGCTGGCGCTTCCAATATTTACAAGTCATTCTCAATATTTCAGCGTTGCGCCAGAGAGAGAGTCTCGGGTGCGCGCGAGCTCAGCTTATTTATGGGCCATTGCTTATGAATAACTTCGACGGCGGCGCGTGCTCGACTTGCCCCTCCCTATCTCCACAAGACAGAAAGAGAGAGAGAGAGAGAGAGAGAGAGACTCGCGACTGCTTAAGTGGGATTTATCGCGCGCGCTTTTCCTGCCGTTTCCCGCCTCGTCGCAACATTTGCACCCTCGTGTAGTCGGCAAGTAGATATACATCTGCGTTCGACTTTAAAGCGATTATTTCGGATGCTCGGGTGTGTGTAAATAGAAGCGATCGACTACAATTCGAAATGGAGGGGGGGTGGATGGGGGTGTCGCTTTGTTTCTACAATCTCGCGCGGCCCGTTCTCCGCTAGTTCGGCCCGGCTTATAAAGATCGCAGGGCAATTAATTAGCGGGTACCGGGCTGCTGCGGCCGCGCTGATCGTACATCAGCCGTTCGGGCAATTAAGCCGGCAATTATAGAATTTCGAGGCGTGGCCAAACGCTCCCCTAACCCCCCTCCCGCCCGATATTTACGACGACGAGTGAAAGGAAATGGATCGGTGCGCGCGCGAGAGAGAGAGAGAGCGCAAGAAAAAGAAAGAGAGAGCTTGCGCAACCTGCGTATGGTCGATACGTGTTAATCCACGGCTGGAAGGACAGAAAGCGCGCGTGGGAAAGTAAGGAAAGGGGGCGGGTGAGGGGGGTAGGGGGAAGAAAGCCGACTTCCATCCACTTGCCCCTTGGACTCTCCTCCCTTTTCTTTCCTGTTTTTAATTACGCCGAAATGGCGCGAAATTTTTTTAAGGCGCCTTCCTCACCCCCCGCACCCTTGGAACGCTTCTTTATTCTCGCCCGGCCTGCTTGCCCGTTTAACGCTCCTGCTCCTCTCTCGCTCTCCTAATTAAAAGCCTGCGAAACACGGCCGAATTCCTTTTGTACTCGGGGAGTTTTATTTTCCAAGCCGGGCTAGAGAAATATCGGGAAGCGGGGGGTCAGCTTGGCAAGTCGTAGCTTCAAGACACTCGTTGCTTCTCTCACTCTCTCTTGATAAATTTTGTCTTTTAATATTCTGCTACGCTTAAATGTCTTGAAGTTTGCGTTGGTATTAATTTTTCTTTTCTTCTTTTTCTTTCCTTATCGCTCGTGATCGAATGAGCTCGATTGCGAAGTTGTTTGCTGAAATGGCATACGTTTAATTTATATTAATTATTTGTTCAGTTTGTATTTTCGTAATGATTTTACCATACGATTGTATGGACAAAAAACGAGAAAAAAACAAAAATCAACTGTTTTATATTCATAAGTAGAAAAAGTCGGATACGGTACGCCCTCTATTAGTATTTGCATACGTTTATAGAGGTGTACTTTTTCTGTAAAAGAAACTTTAATTAAAAGGCTAAACTTTATTTGCTCTTCATTACACGCAAATTATTACTATAACTGTTTTTCTTTCATTTAAATATTTTTTTTTATATCAAAACTTTACATCCTTGATTTTATTTTTCTTAATAAAACAACCACGATGCCTTGAAATAAACCCTCGGTTAAATTTGTCGTGGCAACGAATAATAAAAAAAAGACATTCCAATTAACAATAAAAATAATACGTAAGCTGGCGAGCATTCGTTTAAATAAAAACAGCCGAGTTTAAAGAAGACGCGGCTAAAAATAGCTCGGAGAGTCCAAAAATTAGTCCAAAATTTGTTCATGAAAGATGGCTCAGCCCCGGAGTACTGCGATATCACTGGCGTCCTATCTTAAATCAGGAAGGTCAACTCTCTTCATTTCGGCTCTCTTGTTCCGGACCTTCTCCCTCTCCACTTTCGAGTGAGAGAGAGAGAAAAAAAAAGGAGAAGAAAACTGCATTTTAGCGGAGAATCTCGCAGGTAGTCGTCGGACATGCTAACGTTTCAAGCTCGCCGCTTCGTCTCTCTACTGTTCTCTTCCGAACAATTCTTTTTCGGCTTCCGAGAAATCTTCCAATGCTCCTGTGTCATGGTGTATGATATAGGGACACGCTGGCTCGTCTTTTCATTGCGTCCGTGGATCCGTGCGAGACGGCCAAACGTCCATGAATCAGACTGAATCATGGGTGAAATCTACTGCAAAATCATACAATATGTTTACGAATGAGTTTTTATTAACCACATCGAAAATTACATTTATTAACCACATCGAAAATTACTTTTATAAAAAAATTAGCAAAATTTTCCATAACAGCCTGCCGATTCCCAGGCTGAAAATTGTATCTCAGGCCCGGTCAGCACAACACACGCACACACACACACAATAATTACATAGGTAATAGGCACATTTCCCGGGGCACTCCGCTCAAAGTGCCTCGGCACAAGTGCACTCGAGCTCTCAAGTAGGACTTTCAACGGCGCTTGCCCATCCTTTTTCCTCATCTCCAGACGTTTCTCGCCAATCTCTCTCTCTCCCTTTCGAGAGATATTCTCCCCCCCAGCGGAAGAAGTCGGCAGTTGTTTAACGAACGCGCCGCCGCCGTCGCGAGTCAATATTTGCACTAGTCCACTCGGACTCTGGTGGAAAAGACGGGAAGAGAGATAGAGAGAGAGAGAGAGGCAGTAAGACAGAGAAAGAGGGCGGGCGAGGGAACTTGAGCTAATGAAGCGCATAGGCAGAACCACCTCTCACTCTCGAGTCTCAATATCGCGTATAGGGATAATGCGAGTGTATTAATACACGCGTAAGCAATTCGTGAGGGATTCTCCCTCGCTTATGTTCCTACCGTTCCTCCGCCAAGGGCTTTCAGACTATTTTCTCACCGGGCTAGGTGCGCGACAGACACTCCCGGCAGCGTCATTAAGTGCTCATCCCACGGAGAGGCTGTAGCTACTGGATTTTAAAAAGTCCAAATGGCCTTTGTGAATGGGCGTTTGAGAGAGAGAGAGAGAAGCAGATGGCTTCAGCTTCTTCTCTGTTGATTTTCATCGTTTGAAGCCTGCAAACGAATCTTCGCCGATAAAAAAAAGCCAGAGCTAACTTCGTTGCACCGAGGAGAAGCTTCGCGAAGCAGCAGATACCCCCGCGCGTCTCGAGCCTCTAATGTTTCAATAAGCGAAATCGCTAGCTCGTGCCTGTAATAGCCGGAACGTAGAGTCTCGTGTGCCTCTTTTCTTACCCGAGCCTCGTAGGGGCAGGTGTACATACTATCGCGTAAAAGCGTGGCTTTACGAGCAAACTCCGCGATGCTTCGGAGCTTATTTCTTTATTGAGAATAGAGGAATATACGCGCCGCTGACGGATTTATGCACACTCCGACGCGCGCGTTTTACGTTCTATAAGCGTCCGGGAATATTGCATTGGGTATTTAGAAGCGGTAATAGGGTTGGGGTATGTTGTTGGCAATATTTATGATTATTTAGAAATTTGGATAGTGAAATTATTAAAATTGTCCAATACGAGAATTCGAGGTTGTTACATTTAGTTAAAAGAGCAAATCGAGGAATAAAGGTTGGAAATTTCGAGCCGAACGGACAAGTGCGAATTGTAAACAGGCGCGGAGCGACGAGAATGCAAATCAGCGAGATTTGAAGCTTGGTCTCCGCTGGCAAATGTCGCGCGGCAATTTCGCTGCTTAATAATTGGCCATTTGGGGCACGTGTGTACTACACGTGTTACTACGTCGTGTAAAAGGCGCGCATATCACGGTTGGCTTTTACGAGCTATGGAATAAAAAGAAGAAGACATCTTTCATATTTTTCTGGCTAATTACAAGTTTATACTGCTTAGGGGTAACGTTTGATGATAAGTCACTTTTAGATCAAGGTTTGATAAATTTCAAATATTTTTCCATTATCTCATTGGATAAAACAAAGTGAAGCGAAAACAGCTTGTTCGGCGTAGAATGCTCATTTTTAAACCTGACTCACAGCGATTATCTGCGTGAAAACTTGTTAAAAATCCTCAAAAGTACCGACCACGCTAGGGAGAATCATCGCCGGCCCCCGTAGCCTTCCGTCTGCTTGCGTATCAAATTATTATCTGGCCCGTTGCCTTTTCATATTTTATACTTTTACTTTCGTCGTCGTCTCGCTCTGCCCTACGAGCGATTCGACGCTGATAAGCCGCAGATCCTAGACTCGAAAGAAGCGGGTCCGAAACGACCGGTTTGAGCTTATTTCTTTTTTTCGTTGGTCAAAGCCTCCTTGAGATTCTTGAAAGAAAAAAGAAAAGATGAAAAAATAAAAGGAGAGCTCGTCTTGATACATCGTTATTGTGCCCTGACATTTATGTGTCTGCGTTGACAATTTGTTAATTTCTCGGCAATTTATGTTTATTCGCTCGCGCGCGCGAGGCTAACCAAATTGCAGGGTGGAGGCGGTAGAATAGCCTTATAAATTCGACGCTGCGGTTTAATTGAATTCCCGCGTTGACGAACTCCCCCTTTTATAATACTTTAGCTTTACGAGTTTATTTAACGATGTTTATTTATAAAGCCCCCCCCCGCCACCCGCAGATTAATGGGATCGATTAAAATTTTTACGGCCGACGCGCCGATTTATCGATTGATTTTAACGTCTGTAATGCGCGCTTTGAATTTGAATATATACCGGCCGACGACACTTGGCGTACCTCACGATTAATAGTTTCTGCAGACATCTCGTAATTTTTTAAAGAAAACACTAAATACCCGCGTTTATTACGAAAATTTGAAATATCCCATTTACATTCTACGCTCGGATCCGCATCAAACGACACAAAACGCCAACGAAAAGCCAATCAATTCGACACTAATAAACCATATACCGAGTCGATTTATAGATCCGCGCAGATGCAATTTCCATTGCCTCGCATTTCCGCGACTCAGCCGCAAATAATTCAATTAAACCGCTCTCTCTCTGTGTACGCGGCAGAAACGCGCGCTAAAGTCCAATAGCCCCGAGGCACGACTCTCCCCCCCGTCTTGCAGTTCCTCTACCAAGCCCTCGCTGCAGCGCGCTCGCTCTTTTTCCTTTCATTTCTGCGACTCTCGCGCTAACGCAGACGTCAGCGAAGATATGATCTTCCGGCGTATAAGCTGCCGCCGACACTGCCACCGCGTCTCGGGTTACTTTGCGCGCGCACCTATCTCTCCTGCGCGTCTACGCCTCGGCTGCGAACGAGAGAGTTGTGGTAACGGGCGCACCGTTCTATCGTCTACTTCGGGCCCGAGACTTGCTTACCTACCTTGGCGACCTTTTTTTTTCTTGCTTTTCGGATTTTACCTTAGCTTCTTTCGAAACATTCTCGTTTCGATGAACTTTAGTCCGAAATACTGGATTTACACGCTGAACAAATTATTGTTAGTCAACGTCGTATTAAACTCTTTTCTACTGACGGGTATACTATGTAAATAAAGAAATAGGAAAAAAATATATCGGAAAGTTCAGCAATGTTTACAAAGTGTGCATTTACCACTTGCTAGCGATTATCGGACAAGCCAGATCGCGCAGAGGCGTGCACGAGCAAGCGGTGTGTGGCTTTGGTAACGGTAGAGGGGAAAGAAACAAGCTCGCGAGCGTAGAGGCCGCGGGTAAAAAAGGAAAGTGCACATCATCGCATTGCCTTTACGAGAGTGATTCTCGCGTTGATTTTCCGGATGTCATTCCGAGACTAGTCTGTCGCGACTTCTTCTTGCTTCTTTTGTATAACTATACCGATGCATATGGATGCCTAAGCATTTGTGCCGCTACTTATTTTCAACAGCTGAGTAAATATATATATATTTTTTTAATTATTTCATTATGACCAAACGAATAATCGCAAGTTGGTAAAAAAAAGCTTTAATGTTACTCTTGAATCCGGAAGTAAGAAATAAAGTGAATAAACTCGGTTGAACGTCAAACAATAATGTATTGTTAAAGCCGCGACAAACAGACGCGCGGAAAGTACAGGTAAGTGCCATAAAATCGCAGTAAAACTAGGCCCGGCTGCTCAGCTCGCTAGCGAAGACGCCAGTACTGACCGCAGGTGAGTTTTACGAGTTCGGGTCACGAGAGGGATCAGCGCGTCTCGAGCCGAGTGTAGGCGTCCCGCGAGACTCACATTGTCCCTCTGCTTGTCCTATCATACGCGCGCTCCCCCCTATAATTGATTACGCGCGCGTTATTAATAACACCGGCTCCGCATTTTACGGGAGGGGAAGTAGGGGCTCTCAATTACGCGCGGCCATCTCAAGTTCGCTCGTTTCGCGCGACGAAGGTGCGCGCGCGCGCCTACTGTTCCACCTCGAATCCCGCGGGCTGCGTATACGTTTAACGACTTCAAGTCCTGCCGCGCGTCGTTACAAAGTCCGAGAAGATCGCCCCGGCTAATGCGGCGATTACAAATTACGACGAGCGTATATGATACTTTTATCTGTTGTTTACTGTGCGCATACGGTGACAGCTGGCTCGCGGCTTACGATGTCCTGGCGTTGATTTTAATTTTTCCCGCATTTTTCAGTTCTAAGAAGATTCAGCCGGGAAGTATATGATGGTTTATCGGAATTCCAGGCAAATGCGGTGAAGTTTCCAAAGCCCAGCAACGGGAATTAAATTCAATTAAATAACCAATTCGGCGGCAAACGGTAAGCCGTGCGGCAGAGCTCTCTTGACCAACGTACGAAATTGCACGAGATCCCTAAACTCGAACGTAAAAGGAACGGAGGGGGGTAGGCTGCATTAAATCAATTTAACTTGCCTATCTCGCGCGCGCCTTTTTTTTCGGCCTCTAAAAGCGCGGGCGCGCGCACACTTCAGCCGTAGCTCAAGAGAGGCAGGAGGAGGTAAAAATCAAGGAGCAAAGCAGGAGCAGCCACGGAAGGAGCAGAAGAAGAAGAAGAAGCCGTGCCGCGAGCTACGAGCAAGACAGAGAGAGAAGGGAAAATGATAGCGGGCTCGCGTTGATTGAGGCTGCACGTAATGACTACGGTTATACGGTACGCGAGGGTTGCTCCTCCGCAGTTGGCTGGTGGGGGAGGACGGTTCACTGGACCAAGTCCGGCCGGTTAGAAATGAAATTTCAGCAT
This sequence comes from Anagyrus pseudococci, assembly GCA_030522585.1. Lineage (NCBI taxonomy): Eukaryota > Metazoa > Arthropoda > Insecta > Hymenoptera > Encyrtidae > Anagyrus > Anagyrus pseudococci. Next base: position 15,492 of record JAPYYQ010000729.1, on the reverse strand, counting down.
ATATCTGCGTGTGCCGGAGAGAACTGCGCCAGACCGAGTGTCGGCCGAGGGGCTTCCGCGTGGGAAATAGAAAGCCCCCCCCCCCTGTCTTTCTCGCTCGCTCGCTTGCTTGGTAATACGAATATCTGGGCTTGTATGTGTGCGCGCACGCGTGATTACCGGGGATTACGCGCGCGAACTTAGACGCAAGCACAAAGATCCCCGCCAAATTCGATGGTTACGAACCGACTGATTTCGGCTGGTGCGCAGCTTTTTTTTTAATGATAGAGTCGGTTGTGAACAGCTCGATGCAAAAGCTCAATTAGCTGATGAAGACGTTTCTTTAGATGTCTAACTTTAATATTCACATCCAGATTGCGCCTCTTTATAATCATCGATTACAACGATTAATTATTTTTTGTTTCGATAAATAATTATCAAGGTTAAATTAAAAATCTACAAAGTTGTAGATAAAAAATCATCGGCTAATGTTATCATCTCTTATAATTGCTTCGGTTTATAGCTCGGTCTTTAACGCGCCTAAAAGCTTCAATATTAGCTCATTTCATAAAGTGTAAAAGCATAAGCGAAAAAAAAAGAGAAATCTGTCATCTTGAAAAAGCGTCGAGGCCTCGACATGATTAACGAAGCATGTCACTAATGAATTACGGCAAGCATATCAAGAAGAGCTTTAATAAAGTGTTAATCGATCCGAAAATTTATCTCGAAACTCTCTCACAGTGAGAAAGCCCTCCCCCATGAATACGTAATTCCCATGCGTAGTATATACCACCTCGCGACAAATCGCACGCGACACCATACTCGGCTGTAATTAACCCCGAAAAACCGGTCGATCAAAAAACCGAGCTGTTCCCTTAAAAAAATTATCATCTTAATAAGCTTCCGTATGAGCAAAATAAAAAAAAAACGCGCGAGAGGTGGCAATTACAGGGCAGGAGAGGCCGCGGGAATTTTTGCGAGCGTTATGACCCGAGAGTATATACCAGGAGATGCATATGATTATCGGCCTGAGATCGGACGCCCTAATGACGGGCCCCGATCTTTACAGCCGCGCGCGCTCGCGCTTGTTTATGGGGGCCGCTGTCTAGCTGCGCCGAGCGTAATTAATTCAAGACCGCGCGAACAAGCGAAGAAGGCCGGGGTAGATTTATGTGCGCGGGAGGCCGCGAAAGCTCGCAGGACCGAGGGATCGAGTTGGCCAAGGAGATTGCTAAGTTCGTCAGGGGGTAATTTGTGCCGATGCCGATCGATCGGCTTACTTCTATACTCTTAATCATTCCGAGACTCGAGCTTTTTTTCTTTTTCATTTTTTAGGCTTTTCTGCTATTATTGAATTTTTTTTATTGATGTTGTATGCTTTAAAACTGCCTTAGATTATCCGTAATAGACCACGTTTTACTGAAGTGTAAACGACGTTTATCGACTTTCATTAAAATCATCATCCGCCTCGCGGAGCAAACCTTTTTACCGTCGCGCAAACAATCGGAATTAAAAAAAAAAACAAAAGGCAGTTTCAGCTGTCCAGGGTGAGAGAGGGGGGTAGGCTGAACGCGGTATGCAAACACAAAGGCTCAGGACGTTTTTGGCGGCAGCGCATGAAAGTTCGTTAGCCAAGAGTGCGCGCTGGAGTTTTCGAGTGCGCCCGGGGCCAAAGTACACACGGCCGGATTTAAACAGCGGCATTAAGCCCCGTCGAAACAAGGGACATTAGTGAAAACTTGACTTGGCGCGCGCGCGGCTTGCCGAAAGACAACGCCCCCCCCCTCCCTCTTCGCCGGCAAACGACGTTGGGTTACGTAAAAGCTGGAGCACAAGCCTCTCGGCTATAGCAGCGCGCGGGGGTGTGTTAATTGTGGTTTACTCCGCTAATGTAATTTCGCACCTTGCGGCTGGCTTCATTAGCATCCGGCCTTATTATTGTTATTGTTATTATGGCGAGTTTGGATTCTTACTTGGCGAGTCGCGAGCTTTGGATTTTAATGAATTTGCTGGACCGTCGAGAAAGTTTTGAAGAAATGGCGAATTAATTGTAAGGATTTTGAGAGAAATTCCAGGGGTTACTGTGCTCTTGATAGAGTTCATTATTTGAAAAATTTTAGATATAGTGGCGATTATCGATGATTAAATAACAGAACCAAATCTCTAATTAATAAAATTTGTTTTATGTTTCAGGTAAGTGTAACAAATCGTTATCTATCTACCTGGTACCCCAATTGGTAAGTTGACAAAACCAACAGTAATATTTTTCAAAGCCCATTTAGCCATATCAAAGCAAACCAAGCGCGTTCGGATAAACCGTAATTTCGAATCCCCGGGGAAAACGGCATTAAATCAGCAATATCATCTTAAGAAATAAGACTTTCCGATTAAAGTATCATCATTACGAGCCGAGGCGCATTCGAAAGCGCGCCGTAATAAAATACCAAATAAAATCGAACGCAATGCTTCTCGAGGCGTGCATACGTACAGATAAAAGGTCCAAGATCGAAATAAATCGCGGCGTTGTAATAGGCAAAACGAAATGGACACTTTGGGGTGGGGGGGGGGGGGGGAAGGGCAGCAGACGTAGCGTAACATTCGACTCTCATCCGCAAGGGTTCCGAGGATAATGATATGGATAGTCATGTCGTGGCATAGAAGGTGCACCGTAGGGAGCGCAACCCGCACACATGTGTATATGCAAGTGGAGGTATATAAGCGGTTCGGCTGGACGACGACGTCTGCGAGAAAAGAGCGAGCGAGAGAGAGTGAGAAAGAGAGGGAGGAGATGAAGAAGGAGGAGAAGGTTGGGGAAAGAGTGAGAGGGACGGGATAGCCGCCCCTGTAATCTCAATTGAAGGCTATTTTCTCACTGCTCGGATGATGCGCTCTGATGATGCCTCGGCGCATATGAGCCGTAGTAGGATCGTCTATCCTCCTCTCTCGCTCTTCAGCTACAGCAGCTGCAGCAGCAGCAGCAGTAGGGTTGAGCTCGCTGAGTTTCGGTACACGGCGGCCGCTCGCTGAAAATAAGTATAGAAGATGATGGACGCTCCGAGTAATTCCCTCTAATAATTGAAATATACTCGCGCGCGAGCGGGGGAGACTCTCTCTCTCTCTCTCTCTTCGTTGCAAGAGCTCCGGCCAGAGATGGAAGCCGACGTTTTCTCGCTGCGCGTCGCTACACATAGCGAATGGTACGTGTGCCTGTATGTAGGTGTATATAGGTATGTGTGCGCGCATGGGCTTTAGTGCAGCAACGCTAATGTACGACTCTTTTTCACTTTGTTAATTTATCGGGCTTTGTATAGAGCGCAACCTTCGGGTGCAATGAACAACCGCGGATTTTCAAATCTGTCGGATAATACGGATTGCAGTATTGAAGCTGTAATTAATTTTTGGCGGGACGTGGTTGATGGATGTGTGATACTTTCTTTTTATAGGCTAAATCAGCTTATACGCGTTTATACAAATCAGGCTGTAGAAGGGCTTGATTTGTAAGCCAAACGGACGATAACGATATTTCATACTCTTACTATATTAAAAATGCATAGGGTTATTAATTGTTTCGAAAAGAAACAAAATTAAAACTCCGAGCAATTCGCTTTTGAAGCTTCTGCCTCAATTCCGCGACTTCTCACTTAGCGGGCATACGTGTGCGCTATCCTATACACACGCATATTCTCTACCCATACGAGCATTAGTCGCTGCAAAATCGAGGGGTTAATCTCTCTTACTCTCTGAAACTGCACATTGCGCAATGATTACACCCGGCTCTCAGTTGCACGGCCGCACTTTCGCGCAGAATTTTAATTAACAATCAGGCCTGTTCTCTCGGGCAGCGCTGACTTGGAGAGTATAGAGCGAAGGACGTGCCCAAGTCCGCGCGTGCGAGGCTCACTCGAGAACGCTTTAATCGCTGGGGCGCGAGTCCTCCCGCGGCCTCCCTGTCCCAGCAATTACGTAACTCGATATCTGCGTTAATCGGCCCGATGACATTTGAGGGCGTGATGATTACACGGCCGGCTCTCTCTCCGCTTCGCCTTTTGGTTTTTAACGAATTGCTCGCGAGCCCTGGCCATTTTCGTACCTGCGCGTATATAACGCGACGTTTCAATCTTTTATTTTTCGGAGTATACTCGGGTAGACACCAGATTACAGCGCATCGAGTTACATTGGAATCGTTTATTTTCGTTTTTTTTTCTCTTTTTTTTTCGAATTTTGGTATTTTTTAAAAAATTTATCGAGCGTAAGTACGATGTGTAAAAGGTGATTTTGCCACGCTTTGTAATCAGATATTCAAGATCGATTAAACGATTACACGTCAAACAGCGTGGAAGCACATTGATCGGAATCGATTTCGCTGGCTTTTATTGATGACACGCCGCTGACGAGCCAAAATAAGAAAAAAAAACAAACGCACTGGTAAACGACGAGTTGTAGAAAAGAATAGAAGGCGTGCCGGTAATACGGGCACGTCTAAGGACCGGCAAAGGGTTACGTTAATAAAGAAAGTCATGGTAGGCGAGAAAAAGAGAGACAGAGAGAAAACTGGCTTCAGAGTTCAAAAAGGGAATGATGAAGAGAAGGAAAAAGAAGGGAAGTCTAGTCCTATTGGCCATTTCGCTCTAGACACATACACAGACGTACAGAGAAATACGGACGCGCACACGTATAGGTGCAAGCGAGACCCCCTGCCACCAATATGCCTCGGTCCATACATCACGCGGTGGTAAGGGTACAGAGGGGGTGGGGGAGGCCAGCCGACAAACTGGGGAAACCTGACCAGAAATATGATGTCATTTATATGGTAATACATCGGAATCCCGTCATTTAGATACTTCGATGATTAATGTCAGCGACAAGACAGAGCCAGCTGGTACACCCCCTTCCGAAACTAGCCGGCTAGCCTCTTGCGCGAACCTACCCCCTCTTTCGCTCTCTCTCTCTCTCTCTCTCTCTCTCTCTCTCTCTCTCTCTCTCTCTCTCTGCAACAAGGTTCTTTGACATTTTAACAAGATTCTGGACATTTGTCTTGGATGATTGTGAGGATATGGTGTATTAGGTCGTTCTGCTGTATCCGGAACACGTGTGAGTATTGAAAAATTTACGAGCGTTTGTCAAATGCGCGATTATTGAATTTGTCGTTAGTTTCGTCGTGCCACTGTTACAGGCCGCTCATTTTTTTGTTGCCGCGTTAAAATAAAAACAGCATATTATTATTCATTTGTTTGATTTTTCATGTGAATTTATTTTAATAATAAATTTATGACACGAATTAAACGTGTAACTGGCATGTGATTGAAATGCAAGGAGCGTATACAAATTGCCATCGGAACTCGTAGTACAAAAGTATACACATACATAAACTTAACTTTACCTCACCCCACATATTGAAAATCAATGACAATTACCACTTTTCCCCCCACCCCCGCTCAGTCCCTTGAAAAAAAACGGAGTCCAAGTCGTCACGTGCAAGCAAGGGCTGTACTTCTTTTTATATATTCGACTGATCCCTATTAAAGGAGCCCCGAGAAAAGAAATAAGTAGAGGAAAAAAAAGGAAAGCAAACTTATTTTCGATAAAGTTCGAGTAAAAGTTTATTCTTCTTTCTCTCTCTCTCTCTCTCTCTCTCTCTCGCGCGCGCGAACTTGCAGCTCTCGATAAATGACGGCGCCCGGCTGGAACAAACTTATCCCTCGGTCGTTCTTCCTCCCTTTCCCCATATCCCGCTAGATTCATTGGTATTCGGAGAACGCGTCTCGCGTCGCGCGCGCCCACTTTGCCGAATGCGAAAAAAATGCGAACTTAATAAGAAAAGGCCTTTAAGGCGTTTCGTAGTAGCTCCCGAGGAGCTATTGTTACGCCTTCACTTTTGCTCCTTTGACATTCCCGACAGCCCCACCCTCCTCGCGCTGGCCCTTCATTCATGATTCTTATACGAGCTTCCGGACTCGAGCGCGACGCTGTCCCTGCTGCTACAACTGCTCTCTCATCCGAGATTTATTAAGATTCAACTGGTATTTATTACATCTTCTGAATTTCCCGTGAACAAAAAATTACTACTCGTCGATAAGAGTAATCAGAGCAAAGACGCGATCGAGAGGGGGTGGAATGAAAAAAATTTACGAAGGTATGAAAGAAACGTTTGCTCGCGCGTAAGCTGCGTCATCGGTTCGAGAACGCTAAATAAAGACTTTGCGGAAAGTCGTAAAGTTGAAGGAAGAAAAAAAGAATACGGAGGTGTAAGGTGCCCGGTGGAGGAGGGGGTGAGTCAGAGAGAGAAACGGCGCGTTAAGTGCAGAGCGCGTCGCGGGCCGGGAAGAAGCGGGCACGTAATCACGCTAATTGAGTGCGGATAGGCCTCTCGTTGACGACTCTTTCATTACGGGAGAGGGGGAGGCGAGGTAGAAAACCGCAGTTAAAGTCCGGCGGGGAATACGGGGAGGGCAGAGCCGGCACCGTCATTATGTCGCGCGTATACTTTTTTAAGGAGACGCGCGCGCCGACGTCGCGACGCTGCGGAATGGGCTTTTCAAAACATCTGCAACTTCGTTTATAATCCATGCGTTTTACTTTACTTTTTTTTTGTCTTTCGCGAAAACAAAAACGAGAGGATAAATAAAAAAAATTATAGGGAGGATAGCCAAAATTTAAGCAAGATTTGCATACTCTGACGTAGCCAACGTGCAAATTTAATTTATTCAACTTATTTTTATTTGTTATGTAAAGTATGTCTATTTATTTGGAATAACTTTTCTCGTAAATAAAGTTTAAGTCTGAAAAATTCAGAAGGGTAATAATAACGTTCGGCCCCGAATTTCGCTGCCACCCGACGGTCGAAAGAAGAACGACTCTTTCGAAGATGCTTTCACAAGTCGGTACATCAGGATTCTTGGTTGTCGGTGACCACAAGAAAAGTTCCAACAAGACCGGAATACTAATAAATCCAGAACGTTTCTCAACTCGATATACTTGCACGTTTCTATAAAACAAAAAAAAAACATTAAAATTATGCATCAATCCACGAAAAAACGTTCTTATATAGCATTCTTATTTTTCATTTACATACCTCTAAATTTTGTTATACATTGCAATACTCTTTTTTTTAAATGCTATTCTATATCAATACAATCGCTGTTAAAATCCCATTTTATCATCCTAAAACCTTGACAATTAATTTCAACAAACTATCCTAAGCAGCATATTCTCTAGCACCTTTCCTTAAATCTTTCCAAACCACCTAACACGTACGATCAAAAACGATCCAGCGCATTTCCAACTCAGCAACCATCCCAAACATTCGCATGACAAGCGCAACCTCGAAACTCGGCATGAACAACAACGTCAAGTCGTTCCCTCGTAGCGGCAACAAATCACCGAATACACCAAGCGGTGCAGCAAAGGAGGAGCAGACACTCCAAAGCGGCTTTCGCGCTCTTTTTCATTCCAGAAGCGCAACGGCCGACATTCTGTGCCCAGCCTTCCAACTGCAGCTCGCGCGCAAAAAAAAAAAGAAGAAGAGCAACGAAAGAATAAGCCCGCACGTATAGATGCAGTAGCGTGTAAGCGTGCGACGAACTCCGCGCTAATAACGGCATAGCGCGCGCAATCGGCCCGACGAGAGAGACTAATAGAATAATGTACGAACCTCCTCCCGCGCTCTGGCTCAGCTTATTGACCTCTGGCTGCACGTACTCAGCTCTCGCGGCAGAGCGTTTTTATCTTTCGTTCATTCATAACTCATACGCGCTTAAACTACTTTTCTTTGTTTGCGCTTGGCTGCGCCTAGTCCTACGACAATGTTGACTCGTCTTTTAAATTGAATAACTTATCAGCTGCGGGAATATTGCTAATCAAATTATAAGTTTTATCGTTTCGTGTTTTTTTTTCGTTTGTTATTTCAAACTTGTTTTTTAAGCAATTATAAATGCTCCTGAATTATCTGACACTTGTCGAACGTATTAGGGTAAGCCAGCCGGAAATATATATGACGACTGTTAAAGAATCTCGCGACGCATACAGCATCGGCAAATGGGGTACATAAGTTCGTTTATATCTTTCCGTTACCTCTCTCTCTTTTTTATAGGAGCGCAAGCTCTTTAAATCCCCGGGGAAGGGCACATACGCATCCCGCGATCTGGAGGACTTTAAAAAGCCATTTCGCGCCAGCGAATTGCTAAGGCTTCTACGTTCGATGTAGCTGTTGTGTTATTTTTACCAGTCCCCGATGGATTGCGTAGCAAATCGCGCGATTTACGAGCGACGGCAATCGCGCGAAATATTAAGCGTCTACATTTTTTTTCAGTGACAGAAATGTAACGAACGATAAATTCGTTTACCATTTAACGGATAAAAAGAAAAGGATAAGGCAAAAATCGAGATTTTTTTATGTAATCCATTCGATTAACAGCGCCTATAAACGATCTGAGCGGTAGGAAAGCAAAGTTCGCAGTTGAAGCGCCGAGAAAGTGGCAACCCTCTAGCTTCTTTTGTCAACGGAGACGAGCGCGGCGCCGTTCTTTTTTCACTTCGGCGTGTTGGAGGAGGAGTTGGAGAAGAAAAAAAGAGCAAGGGAGCCGCAGAGGTCTACGGTAAAAGAGCCGGAGACAGAATGTCTCAGCGTCGAGTCTCGCGGCTGCGATTTGCATTTAAATGAAGAGGATACCACGGAAAAGACCGCGAGCGCTTGTACCACGGCCAGATAAATTTCGAGACTTTACGCGCATTGATAAATCAGCATGCTCCGGCTATTTGTTGTATCGTTTGCTTTTCTCTCTCTCTCTCTCTCTTTCGATTATTGTTCTCGAATCGCGGAAAATCGATAAAAACTTAGAATCCTCGGTATTGTTATTGCATATGTTTAAGCCTAGTAGACAAGAATGTCAACCATCACAAACGCGACTGTAACTAAATAAATGAGCTAAATGAAAATGTAGACCGTCGCATTTCTCGAGGCTCTAAAGAAAACGACGTACACAATACTAAAATGCCAGGTTACATCCTCATCCTGTCCTCCGTGAAAATCCTATGGATCGATCTTAATCCGTTGAAGCATCAGGAGCAATAGGAATAAACCCTAGAGCGTCAACTGCTCTTGAAACTTTTAAAAAATACGCTCGCGTACATCACGCGACCCTATGCGTATATACCTCGTCAAGAAAGAAGAAAAAAAAGGCAAAGATAAAAAGGAGAAGAGACGGAAAAGCCTCACACGTCCCGTAACATATGTCCTGCCATTATTCAAACATACTTAGGGCGTGTCCGCGACTCGTCATTTTTTCCCAGAGATTTCCTCTCTAGGCCGCAGCCCAGAAATCAAGGCTGGAAAATTCGTCGCGCATCAAAGTCGAATGATCCCCTCGAACTTATGCCCCCCTATTCCCCCCTCTTCGTCCGAGAAGCCGACGTATTGTGCAAATCCACTTTCGATTATGTCATCTAATGCTGGCATTATGCGAGGCCGATTGCCCGCATATCATATTCATACGCCGCGATCGAGACATTGAGCCCTGGCTATACTCTGGGACACTTGTTTCTTGAGCCTTCTACCTTCTATCCCATCCTCTCTCTCTCTCTCTCTCTTTCCTGAAGCCTGCACCCTCCTTTTTTCCTTTTTCTTTCGTCTTTTAGTTTGTTGTTTGATGAACGAGGGATTTGTCCAAGCCCTTCCACCGTTCGCTTCTTCTCTTTTTTTGCCCTCCCGCGAGAAGCTTAATTTATGACGATGGATTTTTACCCGACGATCGCTCTCCCTCTCTTCGGTCTGTTGGGAGGATAGGTGTACGGAAGAGAGGAGCCGCGTAATGAGCAATCAGGAGGACTGCGCTAGCAAATTAACATAATCGATGGGAAAGTATATTGCAGGGAACTTTGGGAATTTGTCGCCGATGCCGACTGAATAGCAATGGCCCCACCCCCCTTCCGAGAGTCATGCGACACTTTTCAAAAGTCGCCGTGGACGCTTTACTCCGAGTTCTTTTTTTTATACGTTTATACCTCCTACCTTTTCTCTTATTTTTCTTATTTTTCTCCTTTTTTTTTTATTAAATTTTCCCCGTGTGAACGTTTTGTAAATACCGTAACTGTACCCCCCCCGCGCACTTTTGTAAAATCAAATATCCAAAATTCGCAAAAATAACCAAGGCGTTAAAGATTAAATTGGAATCTTAAAAATCTCAAGGCGTTTAGCTTATTTCCTCTTTCTTTTGTTATTTCGCCAAGTATACACGCGCGCGTTATTTCTTCCTCTTACCTCGTATATACTTTTCTCCAAATCGAAAGCAGGGGGAGCGGGAGGCCACATGTTTAACGGTGTAGCGCATTCTAGTTCGCGGGCGCGCTCTATAAATTCGCGCGTGGTCGGAATCGCAACCGCATCGTGTGTGTGTGTGTGTATGTGCGGGACTTCCAAACTGATTGGAATGAAATTCCTATTTACATTTCAGTTTTCCAGTCACGCCGTCCACCAAGAGAGAAAGAGACAGAGGATGGGTGGGGACGTATTTACGAACGGCCGCTCTTTGATGGATTTCTGATGCATTTTTGATTTTTCTCATACGTCCGAACGAGCTTCGGCTGTCTCTTATTCTATTTCTCTCTGTCTCCATCTTTTGCTTCATCCACACATACTCGTCCTTTTTCCTTAGGATATATGTATACGGCACAGTAAGGGCTAACGCACTTCCTTTCAGATCTCTCTCTCTCTCTCTCTCTCTTTCTTTCTCGCGGCTATTGTTCTGTGCCGCATAGAAATGCACTGCTGTACGCGTCAAAGACTTGGACAGAATGTCTAATCAGTTTTCATTGAAATAAAATATCGGGTTTTATTTACATTTTGGTTTTTCTACTTTAAAAATTGCACGAATAAAACTGGTTCACGCCGATTAATTTTATTAGTACACATACTTGATTTAACATATTAAAGTACGTAAATTCAACGAAAGCGCGAATTATTAATTTTTAGAAAAATCCCGCTATAAAAATTGTCCAAACAAACGCTGCCGCTATCTCAATTGATAGACCTCGAGCACGCAACAACAATAAGACCCGGAATAAAAATTAGCAACAGGGCAAATTATCCAAACAGCGCGTAGTTTTGACGTTTTTCTTTTTATTTTTCATTATGATAAGCCAAGAAGCGTAATCTCAGGCCGGATGGAAATTACGCGTTCCTTCGACGAGCGGGTAAGCGCACACAGGGGGCCATTACGTAGCCCCGCGCACGTAGTACAGAAAATTCGGGCGGAGATAAGCGCGCGTGTATGCGCGAGACTAAGCTCGACGTAGCCAAGTTACGAGCGGCTCTTTAGCGTCTAATTACGATCTGGCTTGTAATAACCACGCCGAGTGTGTAATCCCGGGCGCGTAGTACTAATGAAATGCGCGCGAGCGCGCTTAAAGGCCAAGGGGCTTCGGCGAGATCTCGAAAACGAAGGGGCGGTACGAAGAAACGTGACGCTACAAAGAAGCGGGATATCTAATTTGTCTGCGATTCAGATGTAGTTGATTCGTTGTAAGCTATTTGAAAACTTGGTAAAGGCATTTCAAAATACATCATTTACATAAATTAAGAATTTATAAATATTTGTTTATTAAATATTTCGATAAAGAATTATGAATATTTCTGTATGATACTTATAACATCGTTGTAAAGTAACGTAGGCGCATCAATAGCCCACAAAAAATCTATATGATTAAATTTTTTATAGTTAATTTTCTTCAGCAATATTGGGTTTGGTAAATTATCGTACAGTTTTTTTATATTCTAAAAAAATAATATCTGTTATAATTATTATTGAAATTAAATTAACTTAAAATAACTTTATTTAATCAAAAAGTGTTCTATTTCTTAAATTTGCATCTTTTTGAAATTAATTTTTATATGTATTAATCAATATATTAAACTTACGGCTTCATTTGTCATCCAATCATTCTCACCCCAAAAAATAGCAACAGGTATTTGCATTTTTGACAAATCATAATCTGGAGGTGTTTCTCTATTGTATCTTTTCAAATTGATCCACGAACCGTAGTCATACTGCTGAAATCTACTATTGGCAATTACGTGTAGGTAATGAAATAAAGTTTTGGTCGATGATCCACCCGGTAGGATTAGTGGCATAAGATTCTGCAAAATAATTTCGTAACTCTATCTAATTATACAAAAAAATGTTGTGTAAGCAAGCAAAATATTAGTTTTGATCTATGGTTTTTACATCATCAAACTGAGATGCGTCAAAGCCGTTTATAATGAAGAGAAGGGTAGAACAAAATTTTGCTCCAATAAGACCCACATCACAGGTGTGTTTGGTTAAGAAGTTAATTAATGCGTTATCGGGTAGGAGTTCAGTTAGTCCAAATAAGTTTACAGTAGGCTGAAACACAAAGATTTTTTTATTATAGTCCCATTATAATTAAAATCATAAAGACATAATTTGAAAAAAAAATCTACTTCGAGTATGGGAAGAAATGGTGCGAGCAGTGATAATGGACTCCTTATATTATCCAGAAACGCAACTGGACCTAAGCTCACCACGACGCTAAATTTTGAGATGAATTCCGGCCTTTCGCTTGCCATAACATAAAACATTGTCGATCCCATTGAGTGACCTATGAACATTATTTTACCCTTCTTTATATTCATAATATGTGTTGTGATGGCCGGCAAATCATAGACACCCATTTCGTGCCAACTGAAAGCAGTTAATTTTACGTGTGCTCATTTCATGCTTATTATCTACTATGTTTAATTCTTATAATTACTTTTAACTTGAAATTATTTAAAAATTAGTTTTTTTCGTAGCATTCATGATAAAAAAAAAGTATAAATATAATAAAATATACCTAAAATCCCAAAACTCGCTATCAGACGTCGTGTATTTTATGTGATTCCGACAATAATTAGTTCCACGCGCATTACCTAACCAAACATCGTACCCAAGATCAGCCAGCATAAAAGCTAAAAATAAATGTCAATACTACGTAAATAACGTATTATTTTGATGTAGATGCATTTCCATGAAACACCTCATAAATAAAAGGTCCTCCATAATCATACCCAGACTTTTTTTCTTGCCAGTAATAAGCCACGAGTCCGAAGAGCAAATCAAACCATGTTGAAGGAGTACTGTGGGCGAACCTGGAGCGCCAGTTATCCTGTGCACCTCCAGCACGTAGCCATCCTCGGTTTGTACGATGTGCGTCTCTGGCAGATATCCTTCTAGGTGAATCATTTGTGGCTAAAAATAATACATAAATGAACAGGAGAGAAACATCTCTTGTTGCACCGATATGGTTCTGTATTAATGACGGCTAAACATAATTAAATTAGTTAAGTCATCATTAATATTTTCTAAGATAAATATAAAGGGAACAATGATTTACAGCTTTTGTACCGACGTCAAAGTGTATTGCTTTGCGTTTTTTACGTTGGAAAAGTTGGTTGTTTTTACGATCCTGGCCAGTAATTTCAATATTGTCACTGATCGCTTCTTTAGATGACAACTTGTAACTACTAACAACATATCCACTACTTATACAAACAATACACCAAAGCACCATTACTATTTTGATCATCCGCATTTTGAGAATTTTTAGGATTTTTGTTTTTATAAATAAAGACCAGATACAAGAGAGACTTTCCGAATTTTGAAGTATAATAGAATTGTGAATAATAGCTGTTTGTTGTAATATACATTGACAAGCTGATCGGTAGCGCAAATACTTATATTAGTCCTGCACCACTGACAATCTCGATACTGTTATCATATACCCCAAAAATTGTATAAGATAATTATCTGATAAATTATTAAGTTATTTGATTTTTATAATATTAATATTTGTTGTTATTGTATGCATGTAAAAAAATCCGAGAATTACAATAATTTTAAGGAAAATTTAATAAAAAATATTTAATATCAAATTATTTTTATAAAACTTTTGAAGTTTGAAATACAATATAAAACTTAACAATAATCGTGTGTTCTCTAGACAAATATTTTATTATACAGATAAATTTTTGCATTAATTTCACACTTTGCTCAGTTACCTTGTGTTTTTTCTTGAGGCTAAAGTGTGCCTGTTTATTTAACGCCCCAGCTTCACACAATTATACTATGTTGTTAATTTACAGATGTTTAGTAACTTCGTCTTATTTATCTTAATGAGCATAATAAATATCAGCAACACGTGCAATTACAGTTGATTTTCAATTCATACAAGTGTTACCCTTATTACATTTTCAATGCATATTTGAAAACTAAATGGTTTTTTAAGCATTTTTTACTTTTGAAGAAAAAAATCTTTAAAGCTCTACATGTTACTGCTCTCTTCTCAAATCGTACTGTAAGAGATTATGTAACGAATGTTTTTACGCGTCATGTTACTCCACGGAAAAATAGATAATATTTTGACAGATCGTCTTCAAGGCGATGCAGCGCGTTGGTGATTCATGCACTTGATGGTACATTCGCAGAAAGACGCTGGAGCAATTGCAAAAACACAGCGACGTGGCGTGGCTTACATATTCGAATTAACCCGGTTATCGCGAGGCTTGGTTAAATTAAGCGCCCGATTAGAGCGTTGCGAATTTATCCGCGGAATCTCTTTTTTTTTTGCGTCATGAGTCTTTGACTCTCTCTTTCTCTCTTTTGCTCTTATTCTGCTTGGTTATTTGCCGTACGATAAGGATTTTTTCCCCGATTGAGGAACAAGGTGGTACGTCGACGTTTTTGCGCAGCTGTGCTTTTATTTATTGTAATTTATCGTCAGAGTTTGTCGGGCGGCCTTGCTTTCTGCTTGTGTTTCGTTAGCATTTTGGAACTTTGGAATTTCCAAAAGTTACTACTGTTGAGAATGAGGGTAAAAGAGATTACCAGTTTTTTTTAATTTTCGAAACTGAAGGATCATTTTAGATTTAGATGAAGTTATTAACATACGCTTCGATCAATTAAAAATAATACTAATCGACTATCAAGATTAATTTTAATAAGTCATGTATTTGTAGAAAAAAATATCTTGGATCATCGGTGAAGTTAAAGTTAAACGTAAGAATCATAAGTGAAATATAACGTGAATGAGTGCTGCGGGCTTGCTTTTAAAGTCTTATCGGCGATTGTATTAATCTTTAAGCTTAATATTTGTGTAACATTGAATTGATAATTATTTGTTTACTTCATAAATTACTATGGATTAATAATATCTTGAAATTTTCTTAACAAATATTTTAACCCCATACAAACATTATATACATTTATCGAATAATAGCAGGGACTGCCCCGAAACTATTTCTTTTTTTCTTGCTTTTCTAGATTTTCCGTCAAATAAGGTAAAATAACTTGAGGTTTATATAGCTTAAATTTGTAATGAATTAAACTTAATAGCTGAAACTTACTTCTGTACAAAAAAAATGCGTCAATAATTTGTTATTGCAGAAACAACGAAACTAAAAACGAAAGTGTTCAATTACGTTTTTAGTTTCGTTGTTTCTGCAATAACAAATTATTGAAGCAT
>JAPYYQ010000728.1:0-51594 GCA_030522585.1 Anagyrus pseudococci | reverse complement strand
AAAATTTGTAACATTGAAAGTATATCCGAGCAATGCTATTTGGATATAGCAATTTTTACAATAGTAGGTTGTAATTTTTACTAGAAATTTTTCTCAGTGTATAACTTAGTGGCGCACAAGTGAGAGCTGATATTATTATAGAGTCGCACAGGCAGATATAAACTTTATCGCCTATGTGTGTGTGTGTGATATAAAATCCAATATCTGAGTCTCATGTATACGCGCGAGCTTAAATTTCGCGTCTTTTTATCCTCCGTTGTTAACGAAAGAAAAAATATCCATTATTTATATCAAAAAGATGAAAAATAAGAAAAGAAAATCAGCGTCAGCTCACGGGACATTAGCTTCACCGGGGCGGGGGGGGGGGAAGATGTAACCGGTCATACGTTAGGAAATTACAGGAGTTAAACTGGGATCTTTCACGCCTCGTTACCGATACGTCATTTCCCTGTAAATGTGGTACGATATCGTCGAGCTCGGGGGGGCTGCGGCGCGTTCGCTCGTTCATTGTCTGGAAATGAAACTCCCACCCGCGCGCTGGTAAAGAGAGAAAGAGCCGATCTTATTTTGCGGCGCGACTTTGATGGAAGACAGGTAATTGCCGGTGATTGATAGAAAGACACACGGAGGCGTAAGACAAAGCACGTCTCTCTGGTTAAAAGTCGTAAACGAGCCCTGCAGTCTTTGAAAAATCTCTCTCTCTCTCGCTCGTCGAGCTATATATATACCTATACAGGGAGCAAACGAGTTTCCATTTTGAATTTTATTCCCGGTGTAGAGCGACACTCGCGCTAGCTTTCCTTGGAGCAATAACAGCCAACACACACACACACACAACGACATTTCTCCCATTGTTTCTCTTTTTCTTTGTTGAACATTTTCAGAAGCGAGCGCGGCTTATAAAAAAAAAAGAAAGAAAAAGAAAATAAGAATGCGCGCAGAGGTATAAACACACGCGTTACGGAGGGGGCTATACGCGTATACGTATGTAAGTCGCGGAGAAACTTTGTGAATAATGGATATAATCCGGCAAATAGCTCGGCTATATAGCGAGGAGCGTGCGCGGAGGAGCTATGTAAAAGCCGGTCATTTTTATGCGCCGCTAAGCTTTTTTTCTCCTCCACCGGGCAAACTGGAACACACACATACACTCAACACTGCATGTCCGCGAGCGTCAGACAAAAAGATACTCGACGAAAAGCGAGAGAGAACGATTATACCACAACGCACTTACTTTTTTTTTCTGCTCTTCGGAGTGGACCGCGGGAATATTGCCTGCAATGGTCCCCTGCGCGCTCGCGTCGTAAGCGTATACGCGGCGCCTGTCAGGGCAGCTATATGCATAAATGAAAATTCTGCAATTCTTTTGCTGCCTCGTCGAATTCCCCGGCGCTCGGCTACTTATACCGGGAGAAAATTCAATCGGATAAATTAGGCTCGGAGGCGAAAGAAGCGATTGGCTTAGCGCGCGTGTCATATCCTCGGCTTATGCGCTTGTAACGTTTATATATACATATACGAACGATAAACGCGGCTCGGAATTGCGCGGAGTACGTAAACGCACATACGTGAGCGGATTGAGAAATACGAAAAAAAAGCGCAACTTAGGAATGGATCTACTTATCTCCGCGAGTGCTTTGGCGTCAAATATTTCAGCGGCTATATTATAACGTTACGCCGAGGAGTATAGTTACTCCTAGAAAAATCTCTCTCTCTCTCTCTCTCGGAATGAAACGCGGTTTATGGACTCCTACCGAAACGGCGAATCCCACTTGGTTTTGTTGGTCTTTAAAATTCTTGCCTTTCCTTCTTTTTGCCAGCGTTAAACGCTTCTTTGAGCGTATGCAAACTACCGACTTTGGCTGCGCGTTGTGTTTTTTTTTCTCCTCTCCTACCATTTGAAATCTGCTTGAAAACTCGCGGAATACGAGGTGTATACTGTCATACAGGTTTACAGTCCATCTTAATAACGCAACGAGCGATAAAAAAACGCGCGCTCTCTCTCTCTCTCCCTTCTGCAATTTCGTAATTTGTGCTTTTTCCTTTAACCCATAGCCGCGTATAACTATCGCTGTATACGCTGCAGAGTTTGCAATAAAAATTTGTACTCTTTCAAACGCGTTCCAATTAGACGCCAAACGTCATACTTTAACGCCAGGTTTAAAAAAAAAAAAGCGAATAAATAAAAAAAAAATGAAAAAGAAAAAATAAAAAACGATGAAACACATTCGCAAATTGGAGCTGTAACATCCTCGATACGCAGCTAATCCCCCGGCAGAGCCTGGCTCCGGATTATTTCTTTTCCGCGCTCATTTAGCAAATCGACCTCTCGCTCTCCAGCGAATGCCTATTAATCAAGCGCGATCACCGCCGCCGCGGCAACTCTCAACGAACACACGTACACACACAGCAGCGGCGTAATAAATCAAGCGCTTGTTTGTACAACAGCCTACCGGCGCATCCTCGTTATCTCTAAAGACAGAAAGAGAGAGAGAGAGAGAATAGAGAGGACGTAAGGTTTCCGAGAGGAAGGCTATAGCAGCCGGTCGTGTACACAGGCTGTGGCATCTCGCAATGCCATTGAAGAAAAAAAAAGGAGCGAAAAAAAAAACTAGGCTTTGTAATATCGTAAGAGGAGAGACGTATGTATAGAGATTGCGCTCGGTTATACGACCGCGGCATCGGCGAAATCAACTGTTCGCATTATGAGCGAAATCTAACAATTATCGCTCGGCAGTCAGGCTGCTGCTGCTGCACGCGAGATCTCGTGCATCACACGCAGCCTCAAACTGCCTATCTCTCCTCTTCCCTCTCTATCTATCTCTCTCTCTTGGGTGAGGGCACGGAGCCGAGCACCTAAAACTCTAAAATGCTTTCTCTGCTTTTTCCTTATCCGTTACGCGCGCGCGCGCTCCTATCTTTAGCAATACGTCCGTCAATCAATCCCTTTAAAATTTTTAGTTTTATTTTTAGTTTTTTTTTCGTCTTCTTTCATTTTGTTGCTGCCGCGGCTTGTGCTATCCCTGCAGCTGATGGGAAATTATACGCCAATTAGTATACGTATATTTCGAGGCTGGAGCTTTTCGTTGGGGGGGAAAAAAAGTCTAACTACGGTATTATATCGATGTTTATTTCGCGCGCGAGAGAGAGAAGACCTCTCGGAAACGTTCGTTTATAACGCGATTTAATCTCTCGTATGCACAACTTTGTTCGAACGTAATCTATTTTTAATCCCCGCTATATGTTTAATCTTGAAATAATCAATTGTCGATTGATATGTACATTGTATATACGGCTCACGAGGTTATTTCTCACTTTTCGTCTGTATATCGACGTGCGAATCAAATTGATGTAATCATCCAATTCCATCCCTTCACTCGCTTTTGAAGCAACACATACAAAAAAAAAAAGAAAAAAGATTAGTTTCAACACAGAGAGACCCCTCTCCGCACACTTGGCACGTTATAATTTTCTCATTAAGTATTCATTAAAATTTCAATCTTTATATCTCGAGTTCCTCGCGCGCGCGCTCGAGTGTCGGTGTGTGCACACACACGCGCACGTAACTCGAAACAATCAAAAACTCATCATTCGGCAGAAAATTCAAATGGCTCTTCGCCGTGGCAAGTGTGAGAGAGCGAGACAGTTCGCGTATATAGACACACGTGTCTCGGAGCCTGTAATTCACGTAAAAGCCTTGTAAAAGTGAGATACATACGCTGCTAGGTGTTGTACGGGGAGGTAATAGGTGTAAGCGTCGAAAAGCCAAAGCCCCGCTTGAGAGATAGAGATCCCAAAGTCGCCAATCTTCCTGCCCTCGGCTCGCCATTGTAATTGTTATAATTATCCGGGCTTGCTTATGTAAGCCAAGCCCATGTCTATACGCACACGTGCCCCCCCACCCCCCTAGCTTAAGCCCTCTCTTTCTCTCTGTGTATATCCTCTATCATTTACACAGCCGCGGGTGATGCGGGACGGGGAGTAAAGCAAGGGGGTGGAACAAAAAAAAATATTAAACGGAGCCTTTTATGTAGATTACGTATAGCCGAGAGGGAGGTACAGAGGCTGCTTTTACGAGTATGAGGGCGAGAGAGAGAGAGAGGGAGAGAGGTACATAGGAGCGAAACGTATCGTGCGAAAATCGTTTACACCGCACCGCCTACTCCTCGATCTCCTTTCCAACTGACTCGCGCAGGACGGATCTCCGCAAGCCGAGGGATAGAGAGAGAGAGAGAGCCTTTTATTATCCGGCGATCGTAAATTTAGCTCTCGATCTTATACAGCCGCGAGTCGAGAGCGCGAATGACTTAGAATTTAGCGGCGCTTTATGCCCACCTACATGTATATACCTACGTATGTATATTGTATGTATACACACGCACAGACTCTGGTTGCGAGCGCGACATGAAAATATAACGTAAAAATCGGCTGCCGACGACTTTCACGTTTGCGGCCTGGCACATACAACTTCGTCTCGTCTGTGCGCCTCTGTGTCCATATACCCGTGTATAACTTTAGTTACCAATAAAATTTCATTAGCGTAAATTGATACGCGCTCGCGAATTTTACCCCTTTTCTTTTCTTTTATTTTCATACCTCTTTGATATACCGGCTTTCGAAGCGAGTTTATTATAGATAGATGTCTGCCGTTCATAGCTCCCAGGGGGGAAAGGTAAGGGGGAGTATGTCGATCGTACGACGAGTTTTGCCGGAGTCCATGCGTCGAGAGAAATTCAGTAATGCCTGTATACCACGCGGGCCCGCGGGAGCTGGTTTTTCCCTTCTGTTTTGTTATTTTCTCTCTATATACTTGTTATGCAGCTGGTATTCCTTATAATTTTATTGTCAATGCGGGGCTATTAATTATTTTCACCCAGCGTCCCCGCGAGCTTGCTCCTTAATTATTCTTTAAAAAAACGAAAACAATAACAAAATAACTCGGTCGAATAATCGAATCGATTAGTTCGATTGTTCTTTTTTCTCTTTAGAAAGCTCCGATCGCCGCGCGTTTCGAGGTCGAGATAATATTTTTCACCCGCCGACGACGATTTTCATTCAAAATTTCGCGCTCGCTCTTTTTCGGCTCCCGCCGAGGAATCCCCCCCCCCTCCCCCAAGATAAATATTCATTTCTCGCGAGTTTTGTGTTTGCAAAGAACACACAATGGCGCGTATTAACAACGCTCCAGCGTAATGCACACGCTCGTCGAATTCCGATGAAACGAGCAAATAGAAAAAAAATATTTATATACACATCGCGATACGCAAAATCGCGCTCTCGTATACAACAGACACGAAAAGTCCACTCGCTCTCTAATCGTCGAAATGCCGATATATAACGACCGCCTCTTAGCGCAGAGACGTGTTTTCACGCGTCTCGAGTCGAACTCTCCTTACCGATAAGCCGTCATCAAGTTCAAGAGAGAGGGAGAGAGAGCATAAAGTGTCCGCGGAAATTGATACGCACAACCTACTCGAGCGTGTCCGTACTCCTTTATGGCAAATGACGGTGCTCCCTCTCTCTCTCTCTCTCGTCGAGGTATACACCGTTCTCCAGTGAAATCAGGCCGATTTCGGGCCCCCGGGCACGCCTCGAGTCAACCGAGAGAAAGAAATGGGGGCCGTGGATATATAAATGCGCTCGATTTATGCCTCTGGAGAAGGAGGGGGGGAGGGATCACTCTCCGTGCGCACAGTCTCTTTCGCAACGTCGAAACTCGGACCGACGGGAAACAATAATGCCTCTCTCCCCCCTTCTCTCTCTCTCTCTCTTTATCTTTATCCTCTCGTTTTCCCGGCTACTTTTCTCCTTATTCTTGCCCATTGATTTATAATTCGGATTGGCGCGCTCTCTCGCTGTTTATAATTCGATTCGTAGGCTCGTATAATACGTATTACCGCGATCCACGTGCCATTTCAGCGATCCGAATGTATATATTTCTAGCCGCGCGCGCGCGCACACACGGTCTATATACACAACGTTGTAACAATTTTTCGTTCTCTTCCCCTTTGCAAGTTTGCGATATACAAGCGTAGCCGCGCTATAGATATAATTGAAGATAATCAAGGATAATTGCTGTAAAGCAAAGTGCGCGCGCTCGCCTGGGCCCGAGTGTTCTCTCTGCCTATGTATTAATGACTTATTACGGCACACGCGCAACTTTTTCAAACTTTTACCCTCTCCCCCCCCCTCCCGCTTTGCAATTCATTGATATTATCGGATTTCTTTTTCTTCTTCCCACCCCCCCACCCCCCCCCCCCCCCCCAGTATACCTGTCTCTTGCTCTCTCTTTTTCTTTCGTTTTCATAATCAGCAGACGAAGAAAAAGGATATAATAGGGGAGGGTATACACATCACGCAGGCGGAGCAGTGGCGATAGCGGGGACGCGCGCGCAATTATGAATTAAAGAAAAGTAACGAGTTTGGAAAACAATCGAGGGAGAGAGAGAGAGAGAGAGAGGGCGTCCTTCCGACCGAAATCCCTTCCCCCAATGTTTACGGCCGGACTTTATGAAAAGCGGCCGCGGCGCCGAAAGGAGCCGTATTGTAGCCGAGGCGAACAATAGCCCGAGAGAACGGACCGCTATAGCAGTCGAAAAAGAAAGAAGACGGAAAAAAATCCGAGAGAGAGAAAAAAAGGAGGACGCTATAGGTTGTCGAACGAGGAGGGGGAAGGCCGCGATGATATCGGCAATGGTCGGAGCTGCAGCAACGCTCCTTCTCGCCGCTTTCTGTTCGCGCTATCGTTCTCTCTCTCTCTCTCTCTCTCCCGGGCCGCTAAGTAGTAGCGCAAGCCTAGACTAAGAGCAGCGGCAGTGCTAGTAGTAGTAAGGGGGTCCAGAGAAATAAAAAAGCGATTGGTCAAGGCTCCCAGAGAGAAAGAGAGAAAACGATCGGCACACGGCCGAGATATATCGGAGGTGGCGCACACAATGCGAAAGGGGCCGCCAGCACAGGCAAGAGGCCACCGCCGCTGCCGGCGTCGCTCCCGATTTGCTCGAGTTGCGCCCGATAAAACTCATTCCCGACGCCTGCCTGCTTCCCTCCCCCCTGCGGGACCAGCGTAAATACGTAATACGCATCGGCGGACGTAAGCGCGCCGCTAATACCCCCTCCCCCTCCCAGCGCGACTTTATCACTCTCGACCGGCAGCGGTACCTGTGATACACATACATACCGTGCCCGCACTACCGATCTTTATTCCACTGCTCTATGTGATTGTTCCGTTTCGACTATTCCCTCGTTCCTTTTTTTTTTTATATAGCCGCGCGCGTGCCACCGGGGGCAGAGGTTTCGTTTTTTTTTGTTTCTTTTTATCGCTGTTGGAGAGAAGAAATATTTGGTTTACAGCTTTTCTACGATTCTGCTGTGTCCGAGCGCGCCGGGGAAAAGGAGGATGGGAGATGCGGAGAGTTGCACGCGCGATTATCCCGCGAGCCGAGGCAAAAAAGGAAAGAAAGAAAAATATTAACTTTCCCGGATGAAATCTATAAGCGTGGAATATATACCTCTCTCTCTCTCGTAAAAATGAATGAAATGCCGCCGCCCCCCCCCTCCCGAGGGGAAAAATTCTACGGCGGAATTGGGTCGCCCTGAAAGTTTCAAAGCGCTTCTCTATCTCTTACATATACCCTACAGCCGGCGCTACCGCGCGATAACTATTAAAACGTAAAAGATTCAAGTGGATTCTTCGGTAAGCCTCGCACTGACCGCGCATCAATCAAGCGCGCCCCCTTCCCCTTCCGCTCCGGCAGGTCGTTTATCGGGCATTATATGAATATTATTGCCGTAAAAACGGCCGAAATATCGGGAACGCGAGACACATAGCGCATCCATATTCAATCGAACCTGTCCACGACATAATTCCGTACGGCCGCGATATTTTCAATCGGCTATATTATCGAAGAAAGGGGGAGGGGAGGCATAAACCTCTCGGCAACGTCATTATTATGGCATACTTACAGGAGCATACGTAATAAAATTAGAAGAGGATTGCGACGGCTTGCCGGGATGGCAGTTTGAAAATCGTAACTCGCCCGGCGCAATCGTAAGGGAATCGCGGCCCCCGGCAGCTGTTGTATAACAGATTCTCGTTTTATACGTATACATATAGGAAGCCAAGTGCTCGCCGCCAGAAAAACAGTCGCGTGCAGAACCGAGCAATACGCCGCGCGGGGGATAAAGAAAGCGTGAAACGCAAGTGCGTGACGTTTGTTATGTACAGCTCCGTAAGCTTCCTCGGCGCTTCCTCGACACTGCCCGGAGAGTCCGCGGCGAGCGTAAACGTCGAGTCGCCACGCTTTCACGGCCCGCACACACACACACACAAAGCCACCGCATACGCCTTGGTTTTAGCGCTTTTTTTTCTCCTCTCTTCCTTTCCTATAGTCGTGCTTTTCCTTCCGCGTTTGCTCTTCTTCCTTAAATATTTCCATTAATACCCAGAGATAAGGAGCAAATGAAGAGCACAAGCCTGTCTCACATCGTTTCGCGCGCAGTTTTCGTTTGAGCATAAAAGTTCAAAGTGCACACAGAGAGCGAGACACGTGTTACAGGAGGGGGGGGGGAGTATACAGAGAGCTGGCACGCGACGACACGCGAACAGCTGCACAATGCATCAGACGAACGCGCGCGCGAGAGCTGATGTGGTAATGGACAGCTCTTCCCGGGGCTTTTGCATATTCAGAAGAGCCAGAGATAAAAAACGTACGTGTTTCTCTCTCTCTCTCTCTCTCTCTCTCTCTCTCTCTCTCTCTCTCCCTCTCTCTCTCTCTCTCTCTAGCGAGCGAGCGCGTTTTTTCTTTCCTCTTCGTTTTTTTGTGTGTGCACATTTTCACTGAATGAGCGACGGACCGAAGACACGCTCGCTTGTATTCGTCGCGGTACATCGCGCGCACCATGGCCTCTCGTCCGCGTGCGCGCCTCTCCGCTGTACACAGCTGATGCTAGGATAGTAGCGCTCTCGGCTCCCTATATATATACACGCTCCAAACGTTTCTCTTTCTCTTGTTATTGTTTATACTTCGACTCGAGTATTCCTTGTTTTTTTTTTTATCATTGACAATCTAACTATATCGTTCATTGTTTCCTCCTTTTTTTTCGGCGATTTTAGCCGCTTTTTTGTATGTAACGACAAGTGGCAATAACAAATGCGTGTTATTAATGTCATCGACATTGCCGTTTTTTTAACATTTAAAAATACGCGCTTGTTTTTAAACGAGAGGTACACGTCTCGACGGGGAGCAGTCAAATATAGAATCGCGAGTGAGTAATTTTTTTTTTAAAAGCTTTCACGCTCGACTGTCAAAACAGACGGTTATTGATTTTTCATTAAAAACACACGGTCCTCCTTGGAGCAATCAGCGGCTCTCTTCATTTCAGCAAAATTTTAAAGGATTTTCCTAAAAATAATCGCCAAGCTCGTCTATAAGGCGCGCGAAAACAGGAGGAGACGTTATGCACAAAAGCTTGGACTACTTAAGTCAACTCGTAAATTGCGAGCGAGAGAGAGAGAGGAAAGAAGGCAAGATTGTGCTCGGGCGCAGCATCGAGCTAAATACACAGCTCGGCGAGGTATTATAAAACTGACAAAGACCTTAGGATGAATAAAAAAAAAAGAAGAAGGCAGGAAAAAGGTGTATATATAGCGAGCGTTGTTATTATGACATCAGAAAGCCGGGCTCGGTGTTTGTCGCAATTTCGCGCGCGACAAGGTCTTAGGATTAAAGGAAGACCGCTGAGGGGGGGGGGGGGAGGAGAAGGAGGTGAGAAACGAGAGCTCACACTGATTTTTATCGATTTTTTTCAAAGCACCGCTCGTGAATCATTCTCGCGGCTTCATTAACATTTAATTAGCTTGGCTATGCGAGCAGAAAGTTTTTTTTTTCAAAGAATAGTTTAAATGCGGCAATGAAATGAAACCGAATAAAAGTTCGAAAAACGGACGCGCGTTGTACGACTGTATTTTTCTCTCTCCGTGCGCCTTGTTGGAGTTTCAAATAGTGCCGATAAAAATAACTACCTGGAAAAAAACTACGGGTTGTGTGTGTGTGTGTGTGTATTTAAATGCGGTAATTATATTATAATAGATCGATTAGCATGTATAGGTTGAAACTATTTATTTTCCATAGCGTCGGGAGTCTTGCGCAACCGCGCGACTTATACCATCTTGGTAAAAAATTTATCAAGCGGATAAACTAATTGAATAGATATACCTATACACACCATGTATTATTTTTAATTAATTCACCCGAGAGAGCGTATCTCTCTCCCTTTCAAATATTCCACATACGTTTTTTTTTTTTTGACTCTTCACACTTATGGCGGTGGTATTAAAATAAATTAAATCGAGTATACGAAAAAAGTCTTTTGCATTTTCCCGCTGACCTGGGGCATTCCTCGCGCTAAGCATATATATTCGAACCAAGACGGAAGTTTGTAACGCGCAGCGTTGACAAGAAAACGAGCGCGTGTGTGGGTTAGATAGGCTAATGTATAAAGCGCTCGTGAAAAGACGCACTCACCTGTGCTTGCGCGTCCGCGAAGCTGGCTTTATGAAAGTAACTCGAGGGGCTCTCCGGCGATGCACCTGTCACCTGTCGACTTCGCCTTCCTCCGCGCCGGCCCGACGTTTCTTGCTCATCAACTCTCGATACGGCTCTCGCTAAATCACGCCCGCGAGCGATTTATCGGCACTCGTTCGATCACCTTCTCCTCTCGCACCTCGATTGCTCTGGCTTTGTATTACCAATATTTTCCAGCGGCTTTTCCCTGTATTTATCCAAACTCTCTTTCGCTGTTTCTTCTCCAAACAAAAATCCGGATAAAAAGAAAGAAAGGTCGAACAAACTACGTCATTCGTCACACTCGAAACTTGTGTGTTTTCCTCTCTCTCTCTCTCTCCGCCGTCCCGAGATTGACGTTTATTCCATTGCTTTTTCAAATAATTTATTCAGCGTCGCGTTGTATACATCGCTCGCGCACAATTGTCTTGTCCGTCACTAAGATCTCTTATTTCTTCTTCTTCTTTTTTTTCCTTTATCCGCGTTCGTTAATTCCCTTATTGTTTCAACTGCGTCCGTCTCTCTTATCAGCTGTTCGGTGAAGTAGCAACAGCCGCAGCGGTGACAATAAAAGCCAGCCCGGACTCTCTCACGTTCCCATTAGCTCCTTCGTCAGCGGTTCACTTGACAATGAAAAGACCGAATATCCGTGTACAAAGTCGCACTTTCGCTACTGTTCCTTATTATATGCCTTCGCAATCGTCGAAAATCACCAAGAACCAAGTGGAAAACACACGGTATACACAGCCGACGAAGTCGAAAGCGCGCGCGAGCCGGCTTATGGGTGCACACAGAGGGAAAGAGCTGCTGGCTTGTCCGCGTGCTGCGCGTGGCGCGGCTCGAGTGAAGGTATAATGGAATAGCCGGCCGGAGAGTGGTAGCGGACAGGTAAACACAGACAATATCTGCCGGAGTTAAGGCTTCCCCTCTCTATCCCACCTCCTTCGTGCGGGCTCACTCGCGTGCGCGCGCGCGCGCCTCTGTTGCCCCCACCCCGGGCTGATACCACCTCTCTACTCGCTTTTCTCGACGCGGCTTTCCCGTCGTGCTCTCTGCTGTAGAGATATACGTATACAGCCGCGTGGATATTAGCTCCTTTCCGAGAGAGTAGGGGAAAAACCGCGAACCAAAGGATTTGGGTTTGCAAGGAGAGGGAGAGAGAGAGAGAGCGAAGGCTGCGGAGTTCGCGGTTTCATTCTTGAGTCTATGCGCGCCGCAGCTGATGTCTGGCCCTGAGCTTATACCAACGCTTGCTTTATATGAAATGAAGAGAAAAAAAAAAGAAAAACAAGGCCGAGATTTTGAGAAGGAAATAACTGGGCTGGAAAGCACATTTTGAAGGCTTGGATGATTACACTCGCAGCGGGAGCGTTTAAAATAGATTTTCAACTCGACCTGCCTCTTGTTACTCTCTTTAACTGCTTTTTTTTTTCTTTCGAGGGGGGGGAAAAGTAATAAAATTTTCGTCGGCGTGGAAAGGTTTTATTCGAGATGGTGTTGCTTGGCTTTTAACCAAGCGTAATAAAATTAAAAAGTTTTATTTTTCCGGTCGCGGCTAGTCTATTAGCATTGACACTTTTACTTTCTCAAAACAAAAAAGGAAAAGACCTGCCGAGGAAAATCATTTGATTACCTGCAACTTTCAGATACTTTTGTTTGTAACAAAATAAAAATTTAACCGGCCACTTTCCAGGCGGACTTTGTTTTATTCGACAAATTTCATTTGCGAGTGATCTAAAAAGTGACATTGTGAAAATTGGCGCAATATCCTCGAAAATGGTAATTTTTTTCGAGATACCCAATCTGAATGAATTAGCAATAACATTTTATCTTTGCGATAACGTGTGATAGGCATGTTTCTGTAGATTTATAAATCGACAGAAATTACGTACTGGCAGTCAGTGATAAATACTTACTCGAGGTGGACTACACAATCCGGAAAGTTTACGCATTTAATACCTTTTCCACGATGGACTACCTTGTCGAGATATTAAGTGGTCTTACAGTACTCGTCATTCTAGCCTTTTACTACTTAACATCGACATTTGATTTTTGGAAGAGACGCGGAGTAGTCGGACCCGAACCAGTCTTCTTTTTCGGAACATTCAAGGATGTCATATTAAGCAAAACATTCGTGGGAGATTATCTGATGCAGGAATACAACAATTATAAAAACGAGCGGATGTTCGGTGTATTCTCGAGAAGAGAGCCCATCCTTATTTTGAAAGACCCGGAGATAATCAAACACGTTCTTGTGAAGGATTTTTTGGCATTTACCGATCGTGGTTTGACGCTGGTGGAAAAGGCAGATCCACTAAGTGCCCACCTGTTCTTTATAGAACCGGAACGCTGGCGACCCTTGCGCGCCAGCTTGACGCCCGTCTTCACTTCTGGCAAGCTCAAAGAGATGTTTTATCTACTCTTGGAGTGCGCCAATTCTTTCGAGCAGTATCTTAATGAACTGGTGCAAAGGAATCCCGTGATCGAATGTCGCGAGCTCACGGCTAGATTCACCACCGATGTCATTGGTGCTTGTGCGTTTGGTTTGCAGATGAACGCCTTAAATGACGAGAACAGTCCATTTCGTAAATATGGTCGTAAATCTTTTAACCTGACGCTGGCCAAGTTGATCAAATTGAAAATTCAAAGCGAGGCACCGTGGCTTTACAAGCTGCTCTGGCCTATCATGATCGATCATGAGAAAAACAATTTTTTCGTTCAGATGGTAACGAGCACGATGGAGTATAGGAAAAAAAATCACGTGAAGAAGCACGATTTGATTGACTTACTTATGGAAATCAGGGATAATCCAGACAAAACGATTAACATGGGTACGTTGATTCTATTGATTTGTGGACTCGAGTATTGTAATGAGGGATTTTCCCATTGATATTTCCAGAAATGACAGATACGTTCTTAACTGCCCAGTCGTACGTGTTTTTCATAGCTGGTTTCGAAACTTCCTCGTCCACCATATCCAATGCTCTTTACGAGTTGGCTATTAATCAGACGGTACAGGGAAAACTTCGCGATGAAGTGTTGTCGGTGTACGAAAAAAATAATGGTACTCTAACGTTTGAAAGTATCAAAGATATGAAGTACATGGACAAAGTGTTCTTTGGTAAATGAAAAAAGTTTGATAATTGAATAGCTAAGCGATTGCAAATTAGAGTTTAATTTAATTACATGATTAATTTGTAGAAACTTTAAGGAAATACGCACCAGTACCGATAGTCATGAGACGCTCGGTGACAGAGTATACTTTTCCGGATACACAAGTGACGATACCCAAAGGTACCAAAGTATGGATACCAGTGTATGCCATCCACCGTGATCCTAATAATTATGCCAATCCTGAGGTTTTCGATCCCGAGAGGTTTGATGATAAAAATACGAAACAAAGACACTCATCCCACTTTTTAGCGTTTGGTATTGGCCCTCGAAATTGCATCGGTAATTATGAGTATTGGATTAGTTTTGTATTCGACACGATTCATCAAATTGACCATGTTTGCAGGGGGACGCTTCGCTAATAATCAGGTTAAAATTGGAATAGCTGTCGTTTTAAAAAATTACAAGGTCGAGGTGTGCGACAAAACTCGCATTCCGCTCGAATACAATCCAAAATCTCCGCTGGTTCTTCAACCGAAAGATGGGGTGGTGCTAAAATTCACGAAATTCACTTGATATTTTCGATCTCGTTTCTAAAAATAAACTCTCGCTTTCGGATAATAAATCCTTTGATAAGACGTTTTGATGTCTCATTTCCTGGCATTCATCCGACCACAATTCACGATTAAAAGCGCGCGCACGATGCGCACATAAAAATGCTCAGTAGGTTAATGAATTTAGAGTCAATAATTTCTTAATTGAATAGCTTTTTATTCTTTTGAGACAAAAAGAAAAAACGAGGTTTATGTTATACTGGAGATTAAGTTTCCGCGGCACAAACTCATCTTTAAAGTTCAAAATTCATTATTCGTTCTTAGAAAATTTACATAATGCTGTAAATCCTTCTGACTTTAAAATTACTAAAGTTCTATATTCTAGTAGGATTGAAGAATATATATATTTAAAGTCGGAATACCTTATTATGACATTGTATTTCTTGGGGAGCTTAATGAATTTTAATAACTCGACTGATTACATAATTTCACCTAATTAAAATATCAAAGCTACGAGCATTTTTAAAGTAGAAAATTCGATTAAAAAAAAGGACAGTTTTATTAAAATAGCTTTACTTAATATTGAATTAAAAAAAAAGAAAAAAAATGGTTGAAATATGAAACACGACTAATTTAAAAATAATTATGTCGTCGTCGTGAATCGGCCGAAATAGGTAAGCAATTTCCCTACTTCTCACAAAGTCAATTTTAATTTCTTTTCCTTTATTTCCATGGCCTGCAGTCCTTTCTTTCGCGGCTCTCAAGCCGGTGTATGTATACGTGTACACGGGCTGCAGTACCTTTGCAATATAAATTGAAAATTCCCGCAACGGCCGAGAGAGGCTCCTCGTCGACTATCAAATAACACTTTCATGTCCCACGAAATAATTAGTCTCTCCTCGGCTTGCGTAAGCTTCCGTCACCTACAATAGCCCCCCTTCTTTTTTTTTTTGTCTTTCTAATCACGTCTCTGCATACGGATAATCATTATTATTTTTAGTCACAGCCAATTCACGTTTATTTCAGTATCAAACGTGTCCTTATCGAGTAACCACTTGAAAATACCTCCTTTCTTGCTATTGGCCATGCCTTTTTCAAAATTACAACAAAAAAGAAAGTCAAGAGACGCTAATGCGACGTGAAATTTAGCGTAAAAGACAAGTCTCGTTGCTCTCGGGCCTTTGTCGAGGAAACATCGAGGGCGTTAAAAGTGAATACGTGTCCGGCAAGCACACATTGATTTACACGCGGCGATATTCGAAAGTACAGAGAGCCCACTTGTCAAGATGTACGACTTTGAAAACGATCGTTTTATTATTTATTAGCGTTACAACTCGAGAGCCCTAACGAATCTCCCATACACAATCGAGGCTCAATACTCGCGTGGAAAAAAAAATAAGTCGAGCAGCTTCTAGATTGAATTATCCTTGGTATAAGATCGGTCGACAAAAGAAATTCCTTATACATAAATGTCAGTCTAGCCGTGCCCCGGCTTTCACTACTGAAATAGACACAAGCCCCGCTCTCGGGCGTCTTTCTCTCTCTCCCTCTCTCGGGCTTGGCCCTCCTTGCTTTCCCGCTTCCTTCAAAGATAACGGACGAGATTTTTTTCGAACTCCGCGCTTAAGCGGAGCCGACCTATCCGCAGTCTCTTTTGTAGGTCGCAAATCCTATTAGTCCGTGGCATCCAGTACCCTCCCCTTTCTCTCTCTCTCTCTCTCTTTCTTTGACGGCTCCTAAACGTCATTATTACAAAATCCATCTCCGGCAGCGTAAAGATAAGAAATAAAAAAAACGAACAGCGCAAATGTAATAAAGCCTATCAGTCACTAGTTGAGCTCTCTCCTGCTTTGAAAGGCGCACAAAGGCGTCTCTTTAGTCAAAGAAAAACGGTGTGTACGTATAATATAATAAAAGACGAGCCAAGGGCGATGGCAGCATGCCGAAAGGATGAGGAGCATTAAAAGGATGACAATTTTGTCAGCGGCAGCGCACGTATTTTCGAAACAGCCGCGCGACGGATATTGTTTTGATGGTGCGGGAAAAAAGGGGGGGGCGGGGTAGAGAGATAAATGAGGAAAAGGGGCGTGGAGAGATGAACGGGAGAAAAGAAGGAGCCGGTGGTTTATATACAGCGCTGCGTCGGCGCCTAATTTTATCCAGGTTAACCTGCTTTTTTTCTTTCCTCGGCGCCGCCGCTGCCGCCGGCTTTATACGACAGGATTTCCTGGCCCCGCTAGACTCGCCCGTCTCCTTCTTTTCACCCGATATATATCCTTCCTTACTCGCTCTCTATCTATACGAGCGACTCTTTGCGCTTGCGAAACTGCCGCAGTCTCGAGGAGGACGCGCTCTCCTTGCCAGCGAGAGAGAGAGAGAGAGACTTGCCGCCTTCTCTCGGCGTGTCTCGGCCGGCTTCCTTTATGAAATTGAAGTCGTGCTTTTTTTTTGGTTCTTTATTCAAATCTAAAAAGCTTTCCCACGGATACTGTGACTCCTACTATTAGCCGACTGCCGATTCTATACCGCTGCTGTTGCTTCAGGATGACAGTTTGCTAATTCCAAATCGGTTTAAACATTTCGCAAAGGTGCTACTACGGCTTTATTCACTCCCCCACTGGGAGATTGTAATCCGCGCGTGATTTTCGCTCGAGAGAGAGAGAGAGAAAATTATCCGGAGCCGTCGTTGGGGCCAAGTGAATTTGTCCGATTTCACGATCATCCCCCCCCGCGCGATCGTTTTCATTATGCTTTAGCTGCTTGGAAGAACTAGCCACGAGAGCTTGATACTCTCTATTCATGCAAAGTACATGTAAATTTTTCCTTTCCATCGACTTGGCTTCTCGCTCCAGTGTATATCCTAGAGCCAGGTAATCAACTGCTTCCTCATTAGCAAGTTGAGGCTCGATCTTTTGCCGTGGGTATATTTGCGCTTGGTAAAAAGGCAATTGATGCGCGCCAAAGGAACGGATTATAGTTGGCCCGATTACGAAACTGCGCTTGTTTTATCTAATCGCTATACGGTCGCTCTCGCGTATATACTTATACTTCTCCACGCGTGCAAAATGTGTGCGTATGCAAGTTGAGCTCTCGGTTGAGCGGCGGTATGGTGGGCGAGCCTCGGTGCGCAGCAGCTCGTGAAAAATGGGAAAGTCTCGGCGATATTACATATTCCGAAATAAGGGGGAGGGGCTTGAGAAGAAGGCGCAAAAGTTTCACTGGGCTTTCGTATATACATACACTTTATTGCGGGTGTACCATGGGAAAATCTTTGGCTGTTTTTTTTTTCAATACGGTTTGATTTTTTTCCGCTCAGTCCTCGCTGATGAGTTCTGGAAAATTATTATTCGGTTGATTGGGATCGTTGTTGTATGGAGGTCAATCAACGTGTCGTGGAGCGCTAAGCTTATTGGATTCGAGAAAGAGAGAGAAAATATAAGTCTCGTAATTATACCGCCGAGAAAATTCCGACTAAGCGCGAGAGTGATTAGGTGTCGCAAGACCTAAATAAATGTAACGAGCTGAAAACGGAGTGGGCGATGAAACGATCAGTCGGCCCGAGCTCTCCAACTCTAAATTAATCACCAAGTAAAATAAACAAACAAAAAAAATATCATTCGTATAAGGCTGGAGCTTGAGGTGAAGAAAATGAAGGAGAAAAAAAACGACGAGCGGTATCAACAGCTCGGAAAACAGCTCCGTCCCGAATTTCATAAGACTCGCTGCGCCTACATAGACGCCCGTTTCATAAATCCCGAGCTATCCCATCTCGTAATCCAACGTGCTCGACGTCCTCTAGTCCTCCATTAATCCGGCGACAAAGTCGAAGCTCCTATACTGGCGACACACGTCTGCAGTAGGCATAAGGATGTCACCGGTATCTCTCTCCCCTTTCGAGCAGCAAAGTCTTAATTAGCAGGATCATCACGCGCGCCCGATACGAGCCTTAGCGTTTAATCGGCCCGCTT
Organism: Anagyrus pseudococci; assembly: GCA_030522585.1. Taxonomy (NCBI): domain Eukaryota; kingdom Metazoa; phylum Arthropoda; class Insecta; order Hymenoptera; family Encyrtidae; genus Anagyrus; species Anagyrus pseudococci. Next base: position 33,399 of record JAPYYQ010000728.1, on the reverse strand, counting down.
CGTCGTCGTTGTCGTCGTCGGAGTGAGGAAAGTGATGCCGGCGCTTGGACTTTCCAACCTTCTCCTGCTGCGTACAAACCCACATATATACACACGCACACACCACCATATACGAGGGGGGGGGCAAGGGTATATACAGAGAGCAGGTGTTATTAGCTTGGACTAATAAGTTCCAGTACAGCGGCTCTTCCGACACCGATAGAGAGACGCGCTTATTGGATCAACATTCCGCTACTCGCACTGACTTTTTTTTTCTTTTCTGCAACGGCGCTCTGCTCGCTCCCTTTTTTTTTTATCTCTCTCATTTCGTCCCGAGAACGAGAGTGAGAAATCCGGAGAATCAGCTGTGCGTAAACGAACGGGAAATCAACGTTGGCTGTCGTTTTTTTTCGCGCCTTTTTCTAGTACCGAGATCGATTATGCGCGCGGGTCTATATAAAGGAGAATCGCAATACGAGATTGAGATTTGTTTGATGTAGAGGGAAGGGTTTTTCGATAAAGACGTAAGGATTGAAAATGGGGGGGGGGAAAGGAAATCGCTGCGAGCGGCGAGTTTAAAGAGGCCTTCCATTAGGATCACTGCCGTATTAGCATACTAATAGCCGAGTATGGGCCGTTTAAGTTTTTTTTTTAAATATAGCACGCCAGCTCTCGATGTATACAGCGTTTCTCGCTCGCGCATATATAAGTCATTGCAATTACACGCAGTTTTTACTCCCACCTCCAAACGTATATTGTTGTGTCTTTAATTTACGGTTGCGTATAATTTAACGTAAATTAATAAGCCGTGGTGAGATGAGAAAAGAAAATCGAGCAGTTAAAAAGAGAAACTAAGACGATCTTATATACCGAGAGAGTTATAAATAAACATTAGAAATTAGACGGAAGTACGTAAAATTATATCCAGAGTTCGAAAGAATAAAAAAAAAAGAGGAAGCAAGAGAAAAGAAAAGCAAATGTGGCTCAGTGAAAGTGACCGTTGGTTTTCGGGTGCGACGTTGTTTTTCCGTATAGGACAGACGTTTAACAAAGACGGCAAGAAAGACAGAGAGAGAGAGAGAGAGAGAGAGAGAGAGACGGTGCGTCGACCCTAGAGAAGAAAATAAAAAGCCAAGAATCTCAGGTGGGATTTTAATGAGTCATTTCGTTAGCTGCGCCAAGGATTAGGTGGAGATAAAAAAAAAAGGCAGCGCGGAGAGGAAGAGAGAGGATCGTTAGAGGATTCCGTGGGTGTGTGTGTGTGAAGGCTTTTGAAGAAAAGCCGCGGCGCGCGAGCAAATTAGTCTAGCGCGCAATTTAAACTAGTGTTTATGCGGCGACGCTTTTTACCTTTGCCAAGTTAGACGAAGGGAGAGCGAAGGAGTTGCGCCTTTTCCTCAACAAGACGACTCGAGCCTTTTCTCGTAATCTGCCTCTAGCTCTAATTTTTCCCTTTTTTTTTATTAAATCTCGCCGGATACTTTTTTTAAAAAAGTTTGTTCATTACCCGTTTTTTAGTGGCGATTACCCGTCGATTAGAGGTCGAATTATCTGAAAAAAATAGATCAAAGTCAAATTTCATCAGACGATCGAGTGTTTGTAAACACGTAAAGCACAGCAGGCACATTATTCTTGTTAACCAGAAATACCTGAAACGCAGGAAAATAAAAATAGAGCCTCGAGTATTAAATGTGCTCTTTCGCAATTGCAAAATCTAGTCTTATAGCTCTCGAGCATTAAAAGAAAGAGAGAGATAGAGAGAAGTAAAGAAACGAGATCTCGTTCGAGAGTCTCCTTCTCTACGGCCGGGCGGCAATAGTCGCAAATTATCTTGTATCAATCTGGCCCGAGTCAGTGCAAACGCGCATTAATCGAATTCCGCATGAAAAGCGCGCGTTAGAGAGCCTAATAGCCGGCCATTTGTATCCGATCGGCTTTTTCGACATTCGCATGTACAACTTGGCCCGCTCTCTCACGAACACACGCGCTACTCTCTCGCACTCACTTTCGCGTATAGAAATTTATCGGGCCGAAGTAGGGAGAGAGCGATCCGTCACTCCTAGACAACACACTGTACACACGCCTCGGCATCAAACCCATGCAACTGCAATTAATTCGATTAAAGGCCCCGCGAGAGAGAGAGAGAGAGTGAGTGAGTCCAAGACCAACCTTTTTCTCTCTTCCGTTTTATTCCCTTCCTCTTTCCCTCTGCACCTTAGCCTCCAATAAATCCAGAAACTCCACTGGCGCTGCTCAATTCGGGTGAAAGTCGAATTGCAATAAATTTCGTAGCCGATAACGTTTGAGCCCACGCGGCCCCGCTTGTGTACGCGCGCGCAAGCGTTTGTAAAAGTGCACACGCCTTTTCTGAGCGCGCGCTCGCGAGTCTACTTTTTTTTTTGCTCTCCCGTCCGCCTTCGATGGACTTACCGGGGGGCGTTTTAAAGAGCCCCGGTTCATGCGCTTCGAGCGTTGCGTCATTTATCCCTGCTTTTGGCCTATCGCTCTCTCTCTCTCTCTCGGCCTTACGCTTGCTGTTTAACAAGCGTGGCCATTCTCTAAATTGGTCGAAATTTAAAGCTAGACGCTAACCCGTTCATTCGTCCCTTCAAAAGAGCGATTGTTATCTTGTCGGGGGGGATAGTCAAGCCCTCCCCCCGCGCAATTACATTGTCCAAGTTTTATTCTTTGGAATTTTCAGCCTATCCTTTGCTTCCATTTTTTTTTTGCTTTTCATTCCACCGAGCGCGCCAGTTTTGAAATCTAACCTCGTTTCTAACCAAGAGAGAGAGAGCCGCCCTTCTCCTCGCCGCGTCTCTCGTATTGTTCGGAGTCTGACAAAAGTATAACACTTGTGCTGTGCGAAGGTAAGAGAGAAAAAAAAGGAAAGCACGTGCGCGCGAGAATTGAAACGTTGGATTTATGACATTTTATATGCTAATTTTAGATATTTTTCCTTCTTAGTTTTTATTGCCATTGTACAAGTGGAGCGGCAGGGAAAACCGTGTGAAAAGAGTCGTTTCACCCGCGCACCGCTTGACACGTTTTTTTTTCTTTTTTATTTCTTACAGAATTGCACGTTGAGCGGCTGCTGGGTGTACGGGCTGCACGCGCGAGCAATTTTAAATCGGCTCACTTTTGTAAATTATCAGCCTCGGCAATTACCCGACGACAAGTTTGAATGTACAAAGTCGATTTCATAAAAAAAGAAAGAAAAAAAACAATTCATACAAAGCACATTCGAATGAGTATACCAATTTATAACGTAGAATCCCTACTAATTATCATCGAATCGTATTACACCGTTATACCTATTAATTCTCCAGATACTTAATTATCAATTAACAGCGAATCATACACAAACAAACAAAAAAATGACAAAACACAGAGACACGCAGCAGTAGCTTATTATTCGGCTTATTAGCCGAATCGGCTCTATAAATTCTTACGTATATAGCAGAGCGGCAGTAGCAGGGGCGATTAAACCGCGCCAATTTAACGCCGTGCACAAAATGAAAAAAAGGCTCTCGAATACTAACAATAACAAGCTTGCCGTTTCCCGCACTCGGACGTTCGATTCTCTTTCACCTGCTATACGCCGGAGCGGACAGCTATACACACACGTGTGCGCGCACTTGTTATTGCGCAATCGTGCGTATGTGCACGCGGCTACTTTCTTCGCCTTGGCGAGTGAGCGCGTTGTGTATAATACGCACATTGTCACGCCTGCAAAACCGAGTCATCGATCGAGTGAAAACTTATCGTTATACAATCTCAGGGAAATTGGAATATTTTTATCGTTGATTTTATTGGGTTTTCTTTTTGTTTGAGATACATACGCAGCTGGAAAATAGCTGGGCTTAGGCTATTGAAATTCGAGAGGAAAAGTAGGATGTAATAAGGCAGCTCGAGTTGATCGCCGTGGATGTGTTATTAAACTACTTGATTAATTGAGGACTACTTTCCTTTTTTGTTAACCTTTTTTTTCTCTTTAACGAGCATCCGTACTTGCAGATAAAGGAGAAACTAAATGATTGTATGCGCAGCGACTTTATTATTACAGCCTTTTTTTTTATTTTTCGTCAATGAGAACGAGAGCCCCCGTGCGTTTACGCGCACGCGAAAGAAAGTTATTAAGCGAGGAGCGAGTTGATCGCGCACTTTCCTCTAATACAGCGCTGTTTGAGCGTGTTCGTTGTGTAAACAATATATAAAAGAAGGGAGTTACACGCGGATGTATCAAGTATAAATTATTGGATGAACAAAAATGCGCGGAATAAGATTTTAATTTCGTTTGCAAATAGCTCGCTACTAATATCGGCCGCGGTGGAAAATAAAACGTGGAAAGTTCTTAAAACTCGAGTTGTAAAAGTCGTATTAAAATACGGAATGAAAGAAAAGCAAATCAGGGGGGGGGGGAAAGGAGAGCGCACAAGCTGACAACTATATAGGAGGAGCGGGATAAATCAATTATGTAGGCCGAACAGTCCTCCCCCGGCACTCTCTCGTAATCCTCGATAACAAATGGAGCGCTGAAGATCAAATTTTAACGTGAGACCGTAAAACGCGCCTTATTTCGCGCCGCTTTAGACTGGCAACGAAGAAAATTCCCCGCGATATATGCAATGCAAAGCTGAATAGAAATATCCCCTTTACCAAATTCCCCCGGAGAATCGATGAATGCAGATCTTAGGATTGATTATGATCCTGAAAAAAAAAGCTGTCGAACAAGGCCAGTCGTTCAAGCGATTCGCAGAAAAAAAAGCGAGCATTTCCAGGGATAAAATCCAAAATGCATATTAAGCCCGGAGAGAATCTCATGAGGCGCTCATGGTGTGTCTACAGAGAGCGCGTTCGGCTCCATCTGCTCCAATTCCCGAGTTCCTCGAAGCCGTAACCATCCGGGCGCTCGTAACAAGCCACTTCCTCTCTCTCTCTCCGTGGCTCTTCCGACTCCGACGAGAGCGTCTCCGATGTCAAGTGCATCTACCCCCCCTTCTCAAAAGCCGCGTCTCTTAATTAAGTCGGTAATAGCGAAGGGGCTTGGAAAAAGTGTAATTTCGAGCGCGGCCAGGCGTTACAGTTACGTGTATATAGCTGCATGTGTGTATGTGCCCGAGCTATAAGAGAGGCGCGACGAGGGAAAAGCCGCTGCATAGCGAACGATAATAAAAAAAAGGGGGGAAGGGGGAAAAAACTCGAGCATTTAAGAGCTCCCGCGCGTATACCGCTGCATATGTATGTATACGAGCGTCAAAGTTAATCGTCTTTTCTTTTCCTCCTTCCTTTTTTTTCGTTGCGTTATTATATTCGAGGCTGGGAAAAGAGAAAAAGCCGAGCGGCAATTTGCGTGGAGCGTGTAGGAGAGCGCCTAGTTCGTAGTTTACGAGTGCGTTTATGTACGCGCTTGTATATATAGACGCTAAAGGAATAGGGTTAGCAGAATGAAAAATCGCGACGCCGCGCGAGGATGCGACCTGTACTCTTGAAACAAAAGCTTTTCGCTGAAAATTCGGCGAATCTCGGGCGATCAAACGCACGCGCGCGAGCGCGCCCACGCGAATCTGTAATAGAGACGCGATTTTGATATTGGTGCAAATAAAAACGTTTGGAAGCGGGGGCGGTGTGGGATGTGTAGAAACGAAAGAGCCTGTACATGGAGTGACCGTTACGGCACAATAAATCCAAGGAGAGAGAGGAGAAATAAAATAAAAAGAAGGAAAGAGAAGCATCTTCCGGAAAAGTGTGAATGCGCGGCTGTTCGGCCGCAGAGAGAGAGAGAGCCATGATTCTCGTCAAAACCGCACGATTGGCGAGAGAGAGAGAAGCCGGGTAAAAACTAAGCGGCCGACAGAGAAGGAGAGAGAGAGACAGGCCTCTCTCTAACTGTAAAAGCCCCTCACGGAAAAATGGCATGCCGCAGAAATTAAGGAAAGTATTAAACAGCCTCTCCGCCGCCCCGCACCCCCGCGCGCTCTTTCTCGACTTCAATGACTCACCGGCACGCCCAGGCTCCTTGCCACCTCCTCCTCCTATAGCCGCGATCCGCTCATCTGGGCGTTTTTTTTTCGTCTTTTTTTTTCACCGGCACGCGACTCCTTACAGCAGCAGCCTATTTGTCCTGGCGAATAGTCCGATGATGCACCCGTTAATTCGCTTTTTGCCCCGGACAACGGCCGAACGAGAGAGAGAGAGAGCCCCTCTCCCTGCGGGATACAGACTCACGGCGCTCACGATTTTACAGGCCTCGAAAAGTAGGCAAACTACCAGCCACTGCCGCTGCTTTCGGCTTCCTCGCTTATATTATCCTCGCAAAAACACCGGCTCTTCGGTTTACTCCACCCTCCCCCTTCCACTCCTTTTTTTTTTATCCATCTACCTCACCCGGAGGGGCCTTTGATAAATCTCTTGTTCTTGCTAACGAGTTAGCAAACATAATTCTCGTTTATACACATAGCCGACAATGATTTTGTTCGGGGGGGCAAAAGTCGAGACGAAAAATGAATAAAAAAGAGCGCATGTTGGAGGGGGGGGGTGGAGGAAGGAGAGCAAAAGAGAGTACAAAAAAAAAAGAGCCGACGCTTTCGCGGAAGGCGCGCAGCAGCCGTTCCAAACGAGAGCGCAGCTAATGGAATTAATGGAGCGGCAGCGCAAGAGAGAGAGAGAGAGCTCCCTTCACATCTCATTCACTCGTGTCGCCTCCCTCCCTCTCTCTCGTTTCTTTCTTTCTTTCTTTCTTTTTTTTTAACGAGCCTACCAAACTATAGACTAGAGCGCGCGAGACTCGCTTTAATGTATGTAAACGAGCACTTCTGACATTGGCGTGACATGGCATTTCGAGCGTTAAACTAATTAGCCGCGTCTTTTCTGTTGCTTTAGAGGAGGCTGAAGAGTGGGAGGGAAAAGACGAAGAGAAAATCTGTTGTTCCCTCTCTCTCTCTCTTCCGTGCCTTCTTATTTTAGTGGCTGTTTTGTCGAAATTACGGTTAGAATAGATGGAAAAAGGTAGACGGGGCAGAAGAGGAGAAGGAAAACCACCTCCTCGTGTACATACACCAGCTACGTGCTACGTGTATTATATTCTGGGTTAACGGCTGCTCTTGCCGGATCACTGCAGTCGTAATGCCTGGTCACTGCAGGCAACGCGGCCTTCTACATAGCAACTTCTAGCATTAGCCGAGAGAGAGAGAGAGATAAAGCTGCACAAAAGCCGACGGCTACGGAGCCATTTGTATCGTATCGAGTTTGATAATTTTCAATCTATCATAAACGCCCGATGCCGCTCGATAATTTTATTACAACCCTTTCCCGCTTGTTTGTCCGTTTTCATCCTTATGTACGTGTTATGTATACTCTCGTCCATTCACTTACTCGAAAAGTTGGACGGATAAAAAAAAAAGAAGAGAAACAAAAAAAACGAGATATAGTCAGTTACATGCAGAACAACAAGCGCGCGTTGCGTCATCGCTGGCATTAGCACCATTATAATTCATCACAAGTTCACCATATGAAGCAATCCTGTACAAGCACACGTATTATATGTATACCCATAACGCGTAGAAGCCAGAGGGTCACAAGGCTAGGGACTCGCAAGCGTGTATCCAAGAGATCATATACGCGTGCCCAAGATCCGAGTTCGCGATATACCTTCCTTGCGCGCTCTCTCGGATAAAATTTTCTGTGTCTTCCTCTCTCTCTCTCTGCTTTTTCTCCCATCATAGAGCCTAGCGCGCACGTCCAGAAAATGACTCGGGCGCAGATAAAGCGCGAAATCACGAGGCGTTTTTATAACTACCCGCCTCTCTCTCTCTCATGTCCCTAAGCTTAATTGCCGTAGCGCCAACCGGCAATCAGATATATTACAATTTTTCCATCTCCGTTCATTCACTTTGCCCTCCCGCTCGGGAGGAGGCTGGAAGCACCGCGAATGCCGAATCTGGGCCGCGCGCTGCTAGATCTCCCCGGGCGCGCGCGTGTACCACTCGTTAATTTATTATTCACGAGTTTGTTGCGACGTATATATACAAATGTGCATGCACGGACACACGGCAAGGAAAAACAAAACGGAATCCTGTGTAATATACCGCGCGCGTTCACGGGGCGGGGGGGGGGGAGAGGGTATACAGAGGAAGCGTAATTGTTTACGAGCTGTCTCGGAGCGATAGGATCGGAGCGTTATTGCTCATACACCGGGAGAGAGATAGATAGAGAGTCGCGCCCATGCGATAGTCCAGCCGACTACTAATATAGCCCCTCTCTTCGGGCTCCGTTCTTTCTCTTGCATATCAAGCCCGAGAAATGATCTATTCTCAGCGCTTGCATTCTCCGACCTTGCCTTATTGCCTTGCGCGCTTTATGTGTGTCTGTGTCTCTACATTCAAGCCTCCTTCTCGACGCGCAACGCTGCACCGACGAATAGAAAAAAAAAAGTACAACAATATACCAATCGAGTTTAACACTCGGTCGTATCGTACCGTACATTTATTACAAGAGTTGCTCGCTCGTGCGTGTACGAGTCCGATCTTTCACTGCTTAGTTGAGCAGAGCGGCACGCGCGCCCCCCGCCTCTGTAACGACAATCGCCGATCTTTCTTTCCTCCACGTAATTCGCGAGCATTCGTCTCTGGCCGTTATCTGCCTCCTCTCCCCCTCCGCCTTATAATCTTGAAACCCAGCATCTGTCTGTCTGTATCTCTTTCTGTCTTTCTGCAGAGGTGTACAGTGCGCGCACACATTGGGCACATCTCTCTCTCTCTCTCTCTCTCTATACGAGAGAGAGAGCTCTATCTGCCGATCTGCCTCTTTCGTTCGTCGCCCCAACTTCCCCCGCTATCCCCCCCTCTCTCTCGTTTTCTCGACACAGAGTGTTATATATGCACTTGCAGGCTGGAGCCGTGGGAAATTTTCGCGCTCTCGGCAAACGGATTGCCCGAGCTTTGTTGCCGAGGCGTGGGCACGAGGCTTTTCTATATACCTGCAGACTCTATAACCATACTCTATGTGTGGCTTTATAAGTGTGCGCCCAAGCTAGAGAGAGAGAGAGACGGGTGTATCGAGAGTGTGTGGATGAGTGTAGGTATACGTCGGGGGCGGGAAATTGAAAATTTATATAGCCATTCAAGCAAAGAGCGACTCCGTGTAGAGGTGTATAAGCGTGTGCTAGAGAAGGAGGAGCTCTCTCGTAGTGGTGGTTGTTGGCTACATAACGAGCGAGCGAGAGAGGAGAGAAAAGTAGTGCCGGTTGTGCAAGGGGTTGTTCACGATCGCTTAGCCGTATATATACGCGATAGATCTCGCGGAAGTTTTCGCGCGCAAGGCCTTTTAGACACGCGCGGCAGAGGAGAGGAAAGTAGTAATAGAGGGGGAGGAAAAAATTAAAGCTCTTCGGTGGCGTGTGTGTACTCATCCCCGTCCGGCGTGCATAAATCAGCCCGAGTTTTCGCCTTTTTCCGCGGATACGCGCGCAGCCCGGGTCAATAACGAGACTCTAAGCGCTGCCACGCTGTATCTCTCTATTTACGGACTCTCAGCACCGCGTGGGAATTTTTGACGCGCGGATAGCCGAGAGAGAGAGAGAGAGCAACTACTGCAATACACACGCCATTCGTCTTCTTCTCCGGAGCTTTTGTTTCGTCGCCAGCTGGCTCGTTCTTTTTTTTTTTTAAGGTCTTTTCAGCATCTCTCGGTTCATAATATGCCTGTGCGAAGGAGAGACGACGACGACAACGAAAAAAAAGGGGCAACGTTTGCTTTCCAAAGAGCCTGACTGCCTCTACACGTCGCCCGGCTATGTGTTACGAAATCATGTCGAGGGGTCTAGTTAAGGGGATGTGAAAGTAGCCCGCTCTATGGCCGCTTTCCGCGAAGCGGCGTTAAGAGAGAGAGAGAGAGAGAAAAAAATATAACACAACGACGGAGGTATTAAATTTATTCCAGCCTGTTTTATATATCCACACCGACGCGCCTCCGGCTACCCTCGATCTTTCCTTATTCTTTTTTCACTTCTATTTTATAAGGATTATTTTGAGAGCTTAGTTTCCGGCGGGGCGGTTCGACGGATGATGCATTGCATAAAAAGTCCTGTAACGAGCGATAAACGTTGACGAGGGCGTTAAGAGCGAATCGAGAAGCATAGGCTCAATGGCTTTTATACCCTGCATTCTGCTCCATTGGGAAAAAAAAGAATTGCTACAATTTCGTTTTATGATTGTCATAAGGACGATATCTATCATCTTGTTTTCCGTAACACAAGTACGTGTGGGTAAAGAGAGATTGCATAATGCTCTAACAACGAAAAATTGTGTCTGTAACAATTACGAAATCTTACTTCTGATTGCGGATAAGACCGTTCGGTTTGAAAAACAAGCAAATTATTGATAGGATCGGAAATCATGCGTTCGCTTGCCAAATTCAAATTTAAAGCTGCTTTCCCAGGATTAAAATTAATTCTTGCGCGAGCTGCAAGATCTCGATTTTACTCCCATAGTCGCTCTCTGGTTTTAGTCATCAAAACGCCAGATACGTCTTTATTCAGCGGAAAAGACGTATTTTCCGTCGTGCTCGTGACGACGTCGCGCTCGGTTTTCGATGCAATTTTGTATCGAGACCTAAATAAATCGTTCCGATGCTTTACGATTTGTCGATTGAAAATAAAAATGAATAAAACGAACTGTCGCTATTTCCACGTTGCCAGTGCTCTGAGGTCATTGGAAATTTTGATTCCAAAAATTTTATCAACTGTTTATTAGTTAATATTTTATAGATACTTTAATTTTATTTATCCACAAACAAATATTATATCATCTGTTTTTAAAAGTTATCGTAATATACCGGCAAATAATTCGTTCGTTTCATATAGCTTAATCCAAGAAAATTTATCAAGCTTCTTTTAGGTTAATTAGCTGCGAGCGTAAAATGCATAATCCAATAAATAACGATATAAATAATCGAGCCTCGACAACTACTTCCGCGTCTTACGGTGCTTGTAAATTTTTGTGGTTTCTCGTGCCGCAGCGCTTCGAGCGCGCTTTAAACTACCCGGCGCATTAAGTTTTCAAAGTGAAACAAAACAAAAAATTCATATTAAACACGCCTGCAAATTAGTTACAAGCCTATTGTGAGAGCAAACTTACGCTTAGGAAGTTATAATTACTCTATTAATTAATTAAACATGCATACTAGAACTACTTGCATGTTTTCAATTTTTTTTCTTTTCTTCATCATATTTATAATTACTTTCGTAAGCGAAGTTCATTGAAATTTTTCTGCAAAACGCAAATTTGCCGGGATTTTTAGTTTACTTTGGAGTCTATGGTACATTTAAAACACAAACATTTAACGCCAACTATGTCGGCTGTAATGATTCGTTATACGTAATAATTAGACTACGCTGACGTGGCAGAAAAATGTGTGTAAACCCGTTTAATTCGTCTTACACGAGGCTACCTAAAGAAAGTTTAAGAGAGAGATTGTGTCGTATATGACTGGCTCATTTTATTGTTCCGTTTCTTCCGGCTACGTGACTTGGCGATTTTTTGAAATTAAATTGATTGTACCTGCAAAATAGAAAAAAAAAGAGAAACATCAAAGCTGTACAGCAGCGTAATATATAGATCGAAAGGATAATATTTTTAATAAGCTCTCTCGAGCCGCGTTTGAAAAGATATCAGATTTCATCTGGATTTTTCGGCTAAGCCCCTTTTTACGCTCGTTTACAAAATGCGTGATATGTTATTTTGCGAGCCGACCTGGGCAAAAAGAACCTAATACACCAAACGTGCGTTACATAATTGCGTTACAGCGTAAGCTCGTAACCGCTTTCATTCAACATTGTCTGTTCAGGTAGTTTTTATTTATGGGACAAAATTAGCATTGTATAGTTCGAAATTATTATAATATCACCCGATGAATAACCGTAATTACTCGCAATTTCTTTTTGCCATCCTTATAAGTTTTCGATATTAATAAACCGCGATAAACAAATTTGTCGTGTCCGTTGTACGCGTAGGACAAAAAAATGAGCGTTTCGTACTTATACCATGCGACGCTCGAGCGTCAATAAAAGAAGCGTAATCAATAAAGCACCGCTAATCATCACGCTCGTCACCCCCCGTATAATTGTTTATTGAAAACTTGGTAATGTCAGGGTTAAATCAACGTTAAGAGCTTCTTCGAACGATATCACATATAAAATCGGTTCGGAGCAATCGCAATAAAACGTTCTCTGAAAAATCACTTCGCAAGAAAAGAAAAAGCAAAACGAGGGTGAATCAAGCAGCATGTATAGTAGAACAAATAGGACGACATCAAGCAGAATGCCAAGGCTATTTTCCATTCGCACAAAAGAAGCGGGCGATTTAGCCTCGAGTGACCAGCGAGTGCGGGCGCGTTTATCCATATTTCGAGCCGATAGATTCGGAGCGGAACCGAGTTATTACATTTAACGCGGTTGTCTAAGCGCGATATCCAGATCAGCCGGGAGAGAGAGAGAGAGAGATATGATCGGTCCGTCGACTTTTCACAAGCCTCCCTGCGACGACGTCGCGCTCCCTATAACTCGCTCTCATTAGAGCGAAAACTTGTGCCCTAGACAAGCGCGCGGCTCTTATGCTGCTCAACTCGCCGGCGCGAACTTAACTATCCTCTTCCGAAATCTGCCGCCGAGAAAGACAGCGAGAGCGTAAAAGACAAACGGATTCCTCTGGGAGGAAAGTTTGCTTATCGCTTTAAGGAAGCAAGAAAAGTATGGCAGCCGTATAACACAGTTGTTTGGACAAATAGCAGCGGAAAGAGTATATAGGCTGTTTGGCTTTGCGATATTGCCCGTAAGGCGGAATCGTAAGGAGAGCGCTAAATCTAAAAGCACCGACAAATCGCAGCTCCCTCTCTCTCTCTCTCTCTCGGCTATATACGAACGCAGCGGGGAAAACAGAGAGAAGGAGGAGCGAAAAGTAGGTCGGTTGAGGCGAGGGAAGGGCCCGCGCCTCGGTTATTCGCGCATCTCCTACGGCGCTTGTGTAGGCGAGGCGCGAACAAAGAAGTCCGAGCGCTGCAGAGGTCCAGCTTGGAACGAATACAAAAAAAAAAAGACAATACGAGAGGATAGCGAAACACGGAGATAATGCTGTTTACGGGGAGGAAGGAGTACCGAGTTTTTTTCTTATGAATTTAAACCTTTTTTTTCACGATTATTAAGGTCATTCTGCTTGTTGAGCTTTTTTTTTGGTAATTGCATTGCTAAGGAGATTAACGAACTGCTCGGAAACTATGTAACTCAATTGAAAAGTTTCGTTGGATTTGTTTTTTTTTCTAACACAAGTCGTTCGACGCGTCTGTTGCAGGAGGAGTACGTGTCGGAGAACATTCAGTGGACGCCAATCGATTACTTCAACAACGCTATCGTCGTCGAGCTGCTGGAGGAGAAAAGACCGCCCGGGCTGTTTCTCATACTCGACGACGTCTGCGCTACTTTGCACGGTGGTAGCACCGGTGCCGATTCCGACCTGCAGAAGGTAAAATAAAAAAAAAACAACGTCCGATTTTTATTAGTTTTTTCCATTGAAAGCTCAATCGAGCGCACATTTCGGATCCCACGCGCAACCGGCGGTATATAGATTGCAAAGCTCTCCGTCGACCAAAGTACACATACATATGCAGCTTCGACGTACCCGTTTTCGTAACGAACCCGAGTCATTCGTTCAATTGCCAGGTGCGCGATATATAGGAGAATAAGAAGAAAAAAAAATGTAAATCAAGTTCCAGCGGAAATTTATTAGCCGATTACCTTGGTATTATGGGGGCTTACACACGCGGCGATTATTAATAACAAACCGTTGGCGTATGTCTGATATATTAAGGACTCGAGTATTAAAGTACTATTAGTTACGTACGTTCTCTCCCCCCCCCCCACCTCTTTCTCGTGCGAGTGCAATGGTTTTGCAAAGAATTTTCCCATGCCCAGAAAATTGTTGATTCGCGTCGATAAGTTTTTTTGATCAACAGCCTTTAATCGCTTGATTATTACGTAACGCACGCCCCCTCCCGTCACCCTATAACACACAATATTCCATCTCAATCTCTCTCTCTCTGGGAATTCTCGTTCGCGCGCACGTAAAGCACGATTTAGCTGAATAAAAAAAAAAAAGATCGACGATTCTTTCCTTTTTTTTTTCACGAGCCGTAAGTTTGAGTAATATAATCGTAATCGGGCATTTCAGAAATTCAGCAACGCCGCCAACAGGCACGCTCACTTCCAAGGCACCAGCGACGGTTTCACCATACTCCACTACGCTGGAAGCGTTTCCTATTCCGTAGATGGCTTTTGCGACAAGAATCGGGACGTTTTGTTTCTGGACCTCATCGAGCTCATGCAAACGAGCACAAAGTAAGTGTATTATATACGATTTTAAAAGGCTGGAATTACGTAAAGCGCAAAATCAATGAGAGACCTACTCCTCCCCCTTCCCCTCCCCCATTCTACAACCACTTGCGCAATGCCAATCTCACTACTCTCTGCTTTTAATCGTTCCGAGTTTCCTCGATTTTTGCGCTCATTCAATGATTCGCTTCTTTTTTTTTCTTTCGTTGTATTTTTATTCTTCGGCTACAACGTCGGCTCGTTATACAATCGGCTCGTTGGTTTAAAAGAGCGTAATACCTGGCTTACCGCTGGAAATACGTCGGCGAGAGAGGGGCTCTCAATCAGTTTCCGATGCACAATATTATTCCGCGGCGGTGGCAATGCGATCCCGAGAGAAAATATAAACCAACACCTTCATTTTTTGTCACGACAATCGAAGCCGTCGTTATAAACCGACGTAACTCGAAACTCGCGTTTCTTCGATTCACCGTAAAATCAAAAGAAAATCATGCGAAAATATCAAAGGGCGAAAAGAAGAAGGACAATGACAGTGCTCGTCTGCCGCATAAATCCGTAAAAGTCAAATATCCCTACATACAACTCCGTTTCCTTCTCTCCAGCTCGCTTCTACGGGAGATTTATCCAAAGGAGAAGGACGCGAGCCGCACGAAGACGCTCAAGTCACGACCGACAACGGCCGGCAGCAAGATCCGTAACCAGGCGAGCCGACTCGTTGACCAGCTCAAGCGCTGCACGCCCCACTACATACGCTGCATCAAGCCCAACGAGACGAAGAGGCCACACGACTGGGATCATCAGCGAGTCAAGCATCAGGTATATAAACGCTCTTTTCTTCCAACCACTACGACACTTGTCATCGCTCGAACCTCCTCTAGACGTTTCGGAGCTTCTTGTCACCTGTCCAACCGATCCCATTGTCTTGCTCTTCCTAATTTCTTCCTTCCGACGATATTTGTCTCTTCTCTGCTTTTTGTTTTTTAATCTCGGGCGAACCTTCGTCACCTCGTTTTTTATTTTTATGCAGGTGGAGTACTTGGGACTGAAGGAGAACATACGCGTGCGACGGGCTGGCTTCGCTTACAGGCGGCCGTTCGCCAAGTTCCTCCAGCGCTACGCCATCCTGACGAAGGAGACATGGCCGAGTTGGCGCGGCGACGAGCGCCAGGGCGTCGAGCGAATTCTGGCGAGCGCGTGCATCGATCGCGGCCAGTACCAGCTCGGCCGCACCAAGCTCTTCATCAAGGCACCCGAGAGCGTGAGTTTAATCATTCCTCTTCGGTCCGTGATTTGACAAGAAGGAAAATTAATCACCGAGTCTCTCTCGTCTTATCTCTTCCTAATAAAAAAAAAAATAAATAAATAAATAAATAAAACCTGCATCCGGCACACGTTTCTCCCCAATCTAATCATCAATTGTCCCCGGGCAGCTGTTCATGCTGGAGGAAGCGCGCGACCGCAAGTACAACGTGCACGCCCGTGTGATCCAGAAGGCGTTCAAGAAGTACTTCGCGCGCAAGCACCAGGCTAAGCAGAAGCAAGAGGCGGCCGCGCTGTTCTACGGCTACAAGCAGCGGCGCACGGCAAGCGTCAATCGGAATTTCGTCGGCGACTACATCGGCATGGACATGAAGCCCCAGCTGGCTAGTCTCGTTGGCAAGCGCGAGAAGATATTCTACGCGGAGGTTGTCAAGAAGTACGATCGACGTTTCAAGGTACATGCACATGCGCCAAGCTGTGCTCTCCTCTTTTACCTCTCCTTTTCCTCTCTCGACTCGCTATGTGCCTCGCGAGAGCCGCGCGATAAACAGTTTTCTGCGCACGTCGATGTACGGTGGAGGGGAGAGGCTGGAGAAGAAAAAAAAGAATGGCCAGTGAAAGCTGAAAGCGGAGGATAAAACGTTAGCCGGGACTTCTAAGCCCACGTCCGCGTGTCTTTTACGAGACCAGCTTGGACGATCTCCCCCCCGAGCTTATCGGCCCATGCCGATCTCCCTGGCCGGACCAACGGCACGATAACGCTTTCTTCCCGTCTCCCTGCCTCTTCTACTGCTACTGCTGCTGTTTTTTTTATTCAAGCGAGAAAGAGAGCAAAGCCCGCACACGTGCCTTGACTGTGACTCTTTCGCGTGGAGTTTGAAAAAGAAATGAGATCGGTGGTACCAATGGCTTAATCGAGAGCTACGCGATAAATATCGCGAGGGGGGGATCTGCATAGCCCGAGTGCTCGAGATGATTTTGACGCTGTTCTTCTTTTGTTCTATGATTCTTTTAGATGTCGAGGCGGGATCTGATACTCACCGGTAAATGTTTGTACCTGATCGGGAGAGAGCAGATTAAGAAAGGACCGGAGAAGGGAAGAACCGTCGAGGTGATCAAGAGGAAGCTACCGCTCGAGCAAATCAGCCAAATATCGTTGAGTACTTTGCAGGTTCGTTGATTTTTATTATCGTTAATTGGAGTAGCTTTTTTTTCTTATTAAATTGTATTAGCGAAGATTTACATTTTGTTTTATGGCTTTCAGGACGATTTCGTTATTATCCACACGAGAGAAGATTACGCGAGTCTTTTGGAGCTGGCGTTTAAAACCGAGTTCGTTTCGGTGTTCAATAAGAAGTACATCGAAGAAACGGGCCATCCAGCGAACATAAAATTTTCGAATTCGTAAGTAAAGCATTTCGCAGGATAAACATAATGAATAATACGCATCGAGGAAGTTCATTTTCTTTTCGTAAATTTTAGCGTGGAATTCAAGGTGAAAAAAGAAGGCTGGGGTGGTGGGGGCACGAGGACCGTGAAATTCGTGCAGAGCAGCTACGGCGACAAGGAGATACTCACTTCCAATGGGAAAATACTTACGGTCAGCATCGGTCCGGGATTGCCCGAAACATACAGTGAGTGTTACCTTTAAGCCAAATGGACAGAGCAATAGAAAAAGAATATTATGTCAAAAGCCAATGAATCAATGAATTTACACGTTTGCCCAGAATCGGATGGCACGCGAGCGATCAATAGCATAAGCAAGGGGCCAGCCCGGAATGTGCCAACAGCGGCTGCCGCGTCAACCGCATCGCAGTCGCATCGCTACGAAAACCTCACGGCCACTGCGAGGCCACAGCAGCCGCCGCCGCCGCAGCAGCAGCTAGTCACTAATGGTAGACCGGCTATTCCGGCTAATCGTCCGCAGCAAGAGCAGAGGAGCAACGCGCCGACTGCGCGGCCGCAGCCCAACAAACTGCCCTCGGGTGCAGTGCCCGTGATGGGCATGTACGCGCAGCCTAATAACGGCCCGAGAGGTGAGAGAGAGAGGGCTTGTACAGCGTTATTACGATTACCCTCGAAGCTAGAGTCACATCCCAACTAATTGCCGGCTGTAATTTTCGTTTCAGGCATGATAAGGGCACCACCTCCGCCGTCGGAGCCTGCGCCGCCTAATCAGCCCACGATACACACGGGCTTTAGATTGCCGCCGGTGCAGTTGATCAACGGTAGCCAACAGCGGCAACAACAGCAACAACGACAACAACCGCAGCCACGGCAGCAGCAGCAGGTTAACGGCGCGGCTAACAGGCCCATGGCGAAAAGTCAAAAGCCGCAGCCACCGAGCTTGCCGAAAGTCAAGGCGCTCTACGATTACAGTCCTCAGGATCTTGATGAGCTTGAGCTGAAAGAAGGGGATATTATAGAAGTTCTCAAAGAACGTCAGTTCTCTTTTCTCTTTATTCGTGCTTACAAGTTTTTATTTATATGCCAGCTGCTTTATATAAAACAAAAATGTGATTTCCTTTTTTTTTAGATGAAGGAGGCTGGTGGCATGGAAGGCTCAAAGGCAGAACGGGGCTATTCCCGTCAAATTACGTTAAAAAGATTTAAATACAGACAGTCTACCTTATCGAGCTCCCAAAGATAACTTGTAATTTTCAACTTGTGCGAGCGGAATGGGATGTTACAACGGAAATTCAACCGAGAGAATGACTTGGACAAAACGAATGTTTTTTTATAGATTTTTTTTCTTAATTTATTCAAAGAATTTAACCAAAGTTTGGTTATCTGAGAAAAAAAAATTCTGCTAATTAATAACACTGCCACGTTATTGGAACAAAAAAAAAAGTTGAAATAATGCAAGTAGACTGTACAGCATTTATCGTACAAAAATCTTTTATAGTCATATATATATTTATGAAGTTTCCAAAGATTTATACCGAAAATTTTGTAGTTATTGTTTAAAACTAATATTGTTTATACTAAGCATTTGTAAATATTAAAATTAAGTATCTAAGCAAAGTATGTTTAATTATTGAAATGAGTATATCTTTTTTTTTGCTTTTACTTAAATTATATCAATAAAAGAAACAAACATATATTTCCTTGTTATTTTTTATTCAAACGCTGAGTCATATGATATTAATAAGAACTACAGAGTTATGCGTAAAATTTTTTTCATTTATTTTTTTAATATACAATGAATTATTTTTATCAACACTTTCGTTAATTACTGCACTCGGAATAAATTATTTGACACTGGCAAGAGTTGGTGTTATCATAAAATAAAAAAAAGGAAAGGAAAATACATTTCAGACTGAAATGACGTGATGCTGTTTACTTTAGGCACTGGATTAGCGAGCTAGTACTGTAAGTTGTTTACCTATTTACGTTTATAAGTGCTCTTATATCCGAAATACTACGACATTATCATGAAAGTGCAGCATAAATTTTTCGAGTGTACAAGAACCCGTAAAAGTTTTACATTTCGATATTGTACAACATATATGGCCGTTTTGCTTTGCACATTAAAAGAGGCACTTTTTATTTTCAAAGTACTTTTTTATTTTAAATGTGTCTTACATACGCACACTTAAATTGAAATTTGATAAACTTTTTTCACCGTGAAACTTAGTTGCTTAAGTAAATATAAAAAAGACAATTGTATTTCACATAAAATTTTCTGTCTATTTTCTGTTAATAAATAATTATAGATAAACTTATGTTTTTTATTTACAAAAAATATTTTTAAATAAAATTAATCTCGTTTTATCATTGAACTTCATAAATTAGACAAGATCTTATAATTATCATATACACTTAATATATTTTGCGCTTTAATGAGCTATAAAATTATACAATAAAAATAATCAAAAAAATATATTTTTCATATAGAATCTTAATTTTTTTAAGAGCATAAGAATAAGTAATTATTGCAACCACTCCATTCAGAAAATTACACGAAAATAATTTGTACATCAAATTACTTTTGAGTAAGCAGTTTAATTTGTTTAACTTACAAAAACATGAATAATTAATAGATAAAACTTTAAATTTATAATTCGTTTACCTAAAAAATTAAAAAAAATAGACTATATATCTATGTCACTTAATTGATTATTTTTTTTGTATATATTTCTACAGTTTAATTAAATTAGATAACTAAATTTTGACACAAAATTATTGAGACTTGTTTAATATTTCAGCAGAAAATTATGCAAAGTATATTTTGATAAAAGTAATAGTTTTTACGTATGATAATAGACACACATAATTTCACAAATAATGAAACCATTCACTTAATATCATATTTACAAAATAAAGTCTATGTACTAAGAAGAGAGTATGAAATTATTAATAAAAAATACAATCTTAAAAAACATTGCACCATACAACGGCATTAATTGCCTTATTCGCATTATTACAGTGCATAAACAATACAAAAGAAAAGATTTATAGCACTAGGTAAGTATGTGTTTAATACACACATATGGCACGGTCTCGAGTATGTGAGTTGGATAGTTTAACTATATAATTCAATTGCTCACAGTATATTTAAATAAATTTTCATTTCATTTGACAATAAAATAAAATTATACGTAATATATTTTAAAACACTTTTGTTACAATTAACCTTGCTACGTTTGTCATGAAATAAATTTTTAAGTGACTTTAAGCCAAAAATGTCAACTTTTAAAAATCAACAAAATTGAAACATTTTTAAAAAATGATTCTTTACATTTAAAAACATTGAGATTTATATAAAGAATAATGACTAATAGAATAATTTCTACGAAGTTTCCAATTTTATAAATAACATTTTATCTTTATAAAAAATTCATTTAAATCATCTAACAAAATACTTGCAAGAAATGGAAGTGAAAAAAATTTAAGTAGCGTTTCATAATTATATCAATGCTACCGTTAATACTCCAAACAATTACTAATCATTTACATTTTGATTGCAAAATTTAGTTACCTGCAATAAAAAGATACAAAAGTGCCTTTTTAATGCTTGTTAAAGAATCACAACGTTCATTTGTTCAATCACATGACTTATTTCAAATGCATTTGAATGCACTGAATTTTTAAGCTCAATGTAACTTTTTTCTTTGGCAACTCTACAGCAGCTTAGATGCACCTGAAATTAAAATTTCATTAATGGAAATTATTTTTCACATTAATTATTAAAATAAATATAAATAAATTAACACGAACCTTAATTTTTCCATTATTAGAAAACTACAATTTCTCATTGAATAACACAGTTTTTATTTCGTTGTGCTATTCCAGCTCTGGACAAGTCGCGTTCTATTTCGTCATCGTCTTCGATTCTGTAATAACACAAATGTAATTTTAATTCAATATTTAGTAATAAAATTAACAATATAAGATTATTTCATCATTTATTAACTTACGCTCGCTCTTGTGTGTCTAAATGATGTACAAGTTCATCCCTTTTATTAACTATCGATACTAATTCTTCAAGTAATAAATTTTCGCGAACTTTTTGTTCATTAGTTTTTTGCCAGTCTTCAACAGCTAATATACTTCTTAGTTCTCGGTTTAAAAGTTCAAACCTCCTTTCTAGATCATCCTCTTTCTCGCTATAAAATCATTTTATAATAAAATGTATATCAAACATTTATATTTTATTAGTTATTATAATAAATAACTTACAGAATATTGAGCTGCATTTGTCTTCGCAAAAGAGCATTCTTTTTATTGACAAGCGTAAACCACAATGACATTAGTCTTTCTGTCTCTTCTTCATTATCACTTTCCATTGCTGCTCTTAATTGTTTCTCAAGTTTAGCAGCTTGTACATCTATTTGACTTTGTTCACGTTCAAGAGCCTCTAGCTCATTTTGTATGTAGGATGACATATCTTTTCCCAACTACAAAAAACATTTTAAATTAAATACAATTATTTTATTTAATTAAAAGTAAATGGATACTAAAATAAGAATTACCCCTCTTCGAGAATATGGGCCTCCATCTGGACTTTTCTCCGGTGATATCCTTTCCATAATTTTGGAAAACGAATAAAGTGGAGAAGCCACTTTCTTTTCTCCATCAGGCGATGTAGCATTCGATACAACATTACCGTTATACTCCAACTGAAATATTAAAATATTTAATTTGCTTTTACATTAGTTATTTAAATAATATCGATCATAAGTTTGTTAAAATGTTATATTGGTTTACCTTAACACTAATTCGGTCACCAGGAGTTGACGGCGTCATACTTCGCCGGGGACTATTGTTTTGATCATCGATTGATTGTTTATCACTGGTATTGTCATCATTAACTTGACTAGAATTAATGTTGCCTTTTCTGGCTTCAGCTATCAATTTTCTTGCTCGCTCACGCAGTTGTTGTTGTCGTTCTTCTTCATTCTAAGATTTAGTTAATAATATGAGTAAAGAATTATATTTAATAAGCACATAAAAATACTCTCACAGAAAAAAATTCAAATTTTTTAAATCATGCAAAGGGTTACCAAAAGGAGTGAAAAATCAAAAACAAACCTCAACAGGACTTGTGGCAGTGGAACCAAAACCAGAGCTTTTTGACTGATTTCTAGCTTGTTCTAAAAGTTTCCTGGCTCTTTCTCTAAGTTCTTCATGACGGGTTACTAAGGGCTGTTATGCAAAAGCGCAATAATTAGAGTGGAGGGAAACACATACGCTACTTACGTATCTACTGTGCAAGTGCAAATTGAAAAATAAAACAAACAAAGAAAAACTCCACAAACAACTGTAAACAAAATAATTTAATTACGTGTTGCGTTCGATACTGCGATGCCGATTCCTCCTGCGTTGGCGATGCACCTCTACCTTCTGAACTTCCTCGGCTTCCTCGATCAATTGATTGAATTGAGTCCTAGAAATATATGAATATGCGTTATTGTGTTAAAATCAAGAATAGGGTCAATTCTTACTGTCAATTAACTACTTTTATACGCTATGTTTGACAGAAAATCATTTTACAAATAAATTTATTGCTGCAATATAAATCATAACCAAGCCTTAAAAAAATACTTAATTACTTAAACTTTAAATAAAATGATAAAATGATTCAATCTTGATGAACATATCAAATATGGAGAATGATGATACGTATTACTGTGAAAAAATCATTCCAAATTACAAGCACATGCTGCAAATTTTCTAGGCCAATCAAACTAAAAATTATTATTGTAAGATTGTTTAAACATTGTCTTATTATTTATATCAGAAAACGTTTAATTGACCTTTGTAATTTAACAATTCCATCAAAATACTATTTCAAAAGAATATAAGGTGCAGGGATAAACAACACATCAACGTAAGACAGCACGCTTCATGCATTCTTGCATTTTCACATGCAATACTGACGTCTCGTACGGGAGTTTGCGATTTGGAGTTGGGAGTTGATTGAGAATTACTCTCAACCGCTTGTATGTTTTTTTCTTCTTCGTCATCCGAACCAAATGGGTCAGTTAATTGACGCCGAGTCATAAGAATAGGACGAGGCGGCTGTGGCGTCTGTTGTTGCGGCTGTGCTTGTTGAGGTTGATTTTGTACTGGAGTTTGCGGTGGGGATTTACTCTGAATTACAGTTTATATTTTAAATAATCACGTGCTTTACTCCGTCTCATATGTTGTTTTAAATTTAAGAAACAATGTTTTTTTACGTACATATTTACAACGTATTTTAATATTTACAATTAAAAACCTACCTTTTCTCTAACGGCGTGCTCCTTAGCAAATTTCTCTTTTGTTGGTGACAGAACTTTTCCAAGAATACTTTTAGAACTTGCGAATATCATATCTTTGACCTCTTTTACGCTTGAAGGTGATTTTTCTCTGCTAAACTGGTCCTCTTGGTGATCAGTATTTAAACTCAAATGTAACTTATTTTTTAAAGACGCTATGTCTTCTTTCTTGTACTCGAATGGATTTGAACTAAAAATAAAATATCACTTTTGTTATCACGAAAGAGAAAAGAATACAAACACATGAAAACATTACGAATCAGAGTTGATTGTTACCGTCTATTACTGTCGAGTTTATTATTTCTCTGATCAGCTAGTTCTTTTTTCCGTAAATTAATAATTTCTTGTCCAAATAATTGCACACTCACGTCCGAATTATTATCTGTGCTAAAGCGACCTATCATATAAGAGGATTCGTCTGCTGTCTTGCCAATCTGGTGCACCTGAAAATCAAATAAAGACAAGTGTGACTTTCGACGTGTTCAATTTTAAAGATTAACATATAAAATGTAAGTACCTCTAATTCGTGACCTGTAAAATGAGCGCGTAATTGGTAGAGATAGGTCATCACAGCAAGCTTATCAGGTACAGTTAAAATGTCCATATCTGCGGGTTCAATAACTCGTGGAATACCAAGGGCTTCGCCAGCATCGAACGCTTTTTTACAATTTCCTTTGACGTCGTGTGACAGCAAAGAATCGAAATCACTGTATAAATTAGAAAACAAATCATACGTCATTTACCAATTATTAATAACAATTGTTGTAGAAAAGTTGAATAATTCTAGTATAAAATGATCAATTTTTAGTATCCTTTAAAAGATTGACGACAAATAGTGTTTATCCAACAAGTGTCTCAGACTTACATAAGATCGGGTCGAAAGTGATGTATAACAGCACAAAAGGCCATTCCATTGCGCCAAGATGTCGTCAGGTTCGTGACCTTAATGCTCTGGTAATCTCTGGTAACCTCTTTGCACCACTCGAGCAGATCCTGACCTGGCGTCACATCTCTCATGCGATGGTTCACTGTGCCATGCTTTTTTAATTCCAACGGCCGCAATGATAATCTTGTCGCTTGGCTGTTCTCCGTGTTTTTGCTGCAAATAATTGATTACACGTTCAACGATGTGCTAGTTTATAATCGTACGAATCAATAGTCAAGCAGCCTATAAAGATAGGATTTATTTATCTTCCTTTTACATTTTAGAACGTCCGTTTAGTCAAGTTAACGCGGACGTAAAGTTTGACCAGGTGGTAAAATTTTCAAAACCGCGCTAAATAAAATATACTCACTCATTTTGCTCCAATTCATTATTAACGTATGGCTTCTCTTTGGCTGCGTCGGTGACGTTTCCAGCGAAGCTGAGATCCCGAGGAAATGACTTTGATTCCTCGATTATAGGCGTCGTCTCGTCTTTCGATAAACTTGCCACTGCGCAATTAAATTATCGATCAGAAGGAGAAACAAATCTTTTCATAATTCTTTCAAGGATTACAACCAGAATTTAATGCATACCACTAATCGGAGTACTCGGTATGTCGTTTTCGGTAAGACTGCTCGTCATCAAATCCAATTGAGCTGAAATGTCCAGTATCTCGTCGATATTCCTTATGGAAACTTCCTCCACGTCTTCCGGTATGTCTTCGTTATCGAAGTCGTCCAAAGGAGCAATGTCGCTGTTGTTGTTGACCGACATTAAGCTGGCCATACTCTGCATATCCTCATCCCTAGACAACACAAAACAGATTACGAATCACAGTGAATAAGCAATTTCTTCTCGTGGATTAGACGTAAATGTTGCACTCACGTCGCCTTGCCCTCTCTGAGAAAGACGCAGGATATCGTGCACTCGAGCCTTGCACTGACGATCTTCTTCGAGGTGGGCTTGAGGTCGAGCTTAAGCTGCTGCTGACTAGATTCGAGGGTCGCGTACTTTTTCATGTTCACGTTCATGGCGGCCACGTGCCTGCGTTTACCCGTCGCCGAGACCTGTTGATAAACGCACGATTATAATTCAGTAATTTTGTTTGTTATTATTAAAGAAGCCTAACTAAAAATATCAGCATATCAAGTATAAGCAAGCGGTATACAGGTAATAACGAAAGTCCGTCGGGGCTATAGGCACAGGTTCGATCGATCAACTTACATCCTCGATAACGAAGGTCCAATCTTTGTCCTCGAGCTCATGGGTCCTCGGGTCCTTGAAGAGGGTCACGGATACCGTGTGATTGTCCGGCACAGGCCAGCTCACCGTGCCCTTCATCGGATCGCTCAGACTCGGCTCCCATTCTATCGGCTCGCTGCTCACTCGCCTACTTCGTCGTGTCCATACCACGCTCAGCTTGTTCGGCTTCCTGCAAACCCGCCAATCGTCAACGCATTTTTATATTTATTCAAGTTTTTCTTTCTTTCTTTCGAAAACTAGGCTAATCGAAACGATTGGACCGCTCGAGTGGCAGGTCGATTAAATTTTCAGAGCGAGAATAGGGCATAAACGTCATTGCCCCGGGATATTACGCGAATTTACGTTTGCCGGGGACAGGCGACGATGCGATAAAAAGTGGAGTAAAGCACACGACGCTGCGCTCATTACGACGACTCTTTGACGCAATTCACGGCAAAAGCTCGCCTTTTTTGTCCCTCTCTCTTTCGGCGACAAAGGGAGGCTTTCAGTTCGCGGAGTGGCCTCTGAAACCTCATTATCCAAATGATTCAATACGCAGCTGCCTTTGATGAATCATATTATATATCCTTTCTTATGCTTTTTTTTCCTTCTTTTTAATACTTTTTTGTTCGCGAATGAAAGCGAAAGAAAACGAGCTGCAGGGAAAACTGGAACATTTCCACTTGGAGCCCCGTGTAAAATTCTTTGATAGATCAACTTTCCTACTTTCTTTCGAGCGATCGAATTATCTCGGTTTATTAACTAGCACGGGCGAGTTAAGCCATGTAGATTAATTTTAAGAACGAATTTTATGATTTTATAATTGCTCTCGCGAAAACTTCTGGTGTTTTATTATTTTTTTTTTAATTTGTACAAGTAAACGAGTGTGTCGGATATAAATTGACTTTCCAATTTATTGCATTTACAACGTTTTTCATAGCAATCGACTAAATTCGCGACAAAAAAAAAAAGAGAAACAATACACAAGTAAACGCAGCGTCACTAAAATAGTCCGCTTTCATTCATGATAGCTGAAAACCATCGGAGTCGTTGCTCGGGACAAACATACACATCGTAATTGCAAGAGACGTACATAATTATATGAAGATGCGCGCCAGCCAGCGTTCGCGCTGATAAATAAGCATATGTAAATACACAAAGCAAAATTATATATCATCCTTTGTGACTATTTTAAAGCGAATGAAAAAGCAATTCGGTCCGGTCATTTGCATGATTTGCAAACCTGATTTCAAGGCGAACCTTTCGCACATGCAGATATGCGGCTTTAACCTCTGTCTATATGCCTCCCGATAAATAAATGAGAAAACGACGATAGACCGGGATAACGCGAATATATAGAGCTGGCGGTAATCAAACGCATCTATACGAAAAAAAGAAAGAAAAAAAATAAAAGAATACACTACAGTGTGCCATCATATTTTTGCGAAACATATGATGAAAGTTTAAAATAAGCATTGCACTCGAGGGGGAGTTTCGAGAAAGCAATTGTGAAATGGTCAAACGATCGAGCTGAGGATAAAATTCAAAAGAACTAACCATTTGGTGGTGGTCTCGAGGGTGACCTCGTGATAAGAGACGGTGAACTGGAACTTGGCCGCCCTCTTGTTGACCCTCTGGAGCCTCTTCCACACGGAGCTCATGTTCGAGAGGGCAGCCCGTTAACGAGCCTCGGGCGTCTTCGGTGCGTATAGCTGCGCTACAATTGTACTGGTCTGTCTGTGTGCGTGGCGCGCAAAGTAGTCGATTGCCAGCAGCGGCTGCGAGCCCCGCTAAAAATAGACAGCGGCACGTGGACGCGGCTTGAGCTAGCGCAGCCAACGCTCTTTTTCGCGCGCTATTACTCCTCCTCCTCCTCCCACTCTATGATGGAATGAGCCTGTGGCACCTGCGCCGCGGGGGCAGGGAAGAGACTGCCGCCCCAAGGACGCGCGCGCTGCCCCTCCCGGAATCAATAATTTCACGATTACACGAGGCGCAATGATCTAATGCACGCGCTCTCTGGGCTTTCTTCCTTTTTCTTCTTCTTCTTCTGCTTTGCGGTATAACTTTGTGCTTTTCCGGAGGAGTAGAAGAGGGCTGCTTATCGTAGAGAGAGAGACAAGTGCGACTCCGTATAGGCTTCTATTTCACTGGCTTTGCACAGATTGGATTTCTTGAGAGAGAGTTTCGGAGCACCGAAGAGCCACTGCACAGATCTTGTTATCGTTGCGCCCGACGTTCGTGCGCTCTTGTTTACGCGCTGAAACATTTACGATTAGTTGCCTTTTTTTTTCTTGCGTGTGCCCCGTTATTTTTAATTTCTATCTGGTGTAAGTAGCGTTAGCCCGACTGCTCGAGCACCGCTCGATGAGTCGTTTTTTTTTTATTATTATCATCAGAGAGTTGAAAGTTTTAAGGAAATGAAGTGCCGCGATAAATTAATCGTTGGTAGCGTATACTATTTACTCGACGCCCACGTTTAACAATTCATTCAAACGTTGTACATTATGTAACGCGTTTTCTTCTTTTCTTTTTTATACGCCCGTAAGTTTTAATGGGGTGAAAAAAAAAATCATTTCTTTTTATCGCTTTTATGTAAGCGACAAGCCGCGCAAATTGCAAAACAATTATATAGATGTGCAAAATCAAGATTTTAAACCTTATAACTTACTGTACAGCAAGCGGAGGGAATATTGTTGTACAAATACATTTCAGCGAGGGGTAGAGGGGGGAAAATAACGTTGCAAAACTTTAATTTTAGCATAAACACGGAACTCGATAAACCGACTTCCTCGAAGAAGTCAAGTATAGATATAAGCGTCGTTCTATAAAAAGCGCGTCATGCTGGGGCGTCGAGAAAAAAAGAGAGAGAGAGAGAGAGAGAGAGAGAGAGAGAGAGAGAGAGAGAGAGAGAGAGAGAGAGAGCGTAAGTATAAGGTGAGAGAAAAAATTTTGACAAAGGCCGCTTGCTCAGCAGCGAGCGGAGAGAAAGAGAAAAAAAAAGCGGAGTCCGTCCTCGGACTTTGACGCTCAGCCCACGTACGATGAGTATACATGTGTGTGGCGTAGTGGACTGGGAATTGCAGCGTGCAAGAGAGAAAGAGAGAGAGAGAGAGAAGCAGCCAACAAGCGCGTGTATGTATATAGCTGTCTATTGTGTGTTTTGACAGGGCGGCTCTCTGCTGGGCGTCCTTTCACCCGCTTCTTCCGGCCCCTGTACGCTGCAGAGGGGCCTCCTCTCTTTCGAGAGAGAGAGAAAAAGAGAGAGGAGGAGGACTTACCCGTGCGGCACGGCACTCTTCCGCTCGGACTCAGCACTCGCTGCGAGATACGACGGCTGGTCTACTTGGGAGCACTAGCTCCTCCCGCGCCACTAGCACTGCCAAGCCAATTGCCAGGAACATGACGAGAAAGCTCCCTTGG
Organism: Anagyrus pseudococci; assembly: GCA_030522585.1. Taxonomy (NCBI): domain Eukaryota; kingdom Metazoa; phylum Arthropoda; class Insecta; order Hymenoptera; family Encyrtidae; genus Anagyrus; species Anagyrus pseudococci. The sequence goes on along the minus strand of JAPYYQ010000728.1, from coordinate 4,430 downwards.
GATTGTGTGTTACTCATCAGCCAGGCTCTGTACACTTCATGCACTGTGTGTATTGTCGGAGCGGAGGACAAGGAGTCGGAGAGCAAGGACGAGAGAGCACACGAATGCTCCAACTTCTGTATGACTTCTGCTCTCCTTTCTTCGTTTTCTCTCTCTCTCTCTCTCTCTCTCTCTCTCTCTCTCTCTCTCTCTCTCCACGCACACCGCGCGCGCGGCAAAGATGACTGGACGGGCTACGTCACGGCGAAGTTCGCGAGAAAGACTCTTTGCGGACGAATGGTCTCGAGTCGAACTGCGGTTAGAGTTGGTTAGAATACGCGCTGAGCGCGAGAGACCCTCTCTGGTGTGTGCGCTGCGCTCTGGGGCTGCAACGAACGCGGCGACGGGGCAGACTATGTTGACCGAGTCACCGTTTGCCTGCTGGCACTACACTGGCTGACACTCGCCACCTCGGCACGGCTTATTGCTCCCCTGCGCAGCTGGCTCAGCTCATTTCTCTCTCTCTCTCTTTCTCTCTCGCACACACACGCTCACTCGCGCGCTCCTCGCCTTTCCAAGTACGTATATATATAAGTATCCCGACAGCACCCCCGCGCGCGCACTTTTTTTTCTTCTTTTGCTTCTCCCACTTCCCACACTCTCTCTCTCTCTCTCTCCTGACAATCAGCCCTGCACAACTACCAGTTTACGAGCACACGTGCATGTATATTTACACCAGGAGGCTCACATGTTTATTGATCTGGTAGCATATAGATTCGCATGATGGGAAAGCGAATGTTTATTGTTTCGCATAAGCTCTTTTCCGAAAATCATACCGAGAGACACTCTGACTTATCGATCGAGATACAATAACCGCTACATTATCAACCATTTGGAATGTTTTGTGATTGTGTACGACTTGTTCGAGCTTTTGTTTCCGTTCCATCGAGGATTCGCAGTGTTGTTAATTTTAATTAGCGAATTTAAATCCACAAATTTGTAAGATTTTACATTTTACGGATATTTTTTGTGCGCAGTGTTTAACAATACAGTTTGAGGTTAACCTCAACATTTTGGCGCCATTTTCGCGCCGACGGCTGGATCTTTGATTTGTAAACACACGCGGGCATCTGTAAAGAGAAACAGCATTTTATTAAAAAAAAAACAAAACTATCGAAATGGATAAAATAGTTTTTAACGAAAGATGACAGAGGTGGATACTGTTGATTCAAGACGTTGGTTTAAAAATGCAGTGCAACGAATTTTAGCCGAGCTTACGGAAGATTACAAGAAAGAAAATAAATGTGATCTTATTTTTATGTATTGATTGTTTCTCTTTCTCTCTCTCTCTCTCTCTTGCTATTTTTATTATTTACAAGTTAGAAATATTTGAAAATTTAGTGTGGCAGACAATTACTATTATTTGTATGTTAATAATTATTTAATTTTTGCAGTCACAACTCAGATGCTATTGAAATTGAGGTGTACATTTGGTCCAACTTTTGAAAGAGCTTTAGAATTGTATGAAGCAGGAAAAGTGACCCTTTATACAGTGGACTCATATCAAGGTGTCAAGAAAGATAAAACAGTCAACTGTTTTTATGAAGTGAAAGGACAAAGTTCTGAAATTTACACCATCTTTCCTAACATCAACTTTTGTTCCTGCTTGGCTTTTGAGTATGATAAAAATATAAATTTATTATTAACCCGTTTATTGTTAATTACTTTTTAATGTTAAAAATGTATTTGCAGAAATCAGGTTCTTAAAGATCAAAGTACTTTTACTTGTAAGCATGTGCTAGCAGTGTGGTTGGCATCAGTTAGTTTGACAAATTTAAATATTCAAACAATACAAGAATCTAAATTTTCTGAAGTGCTATTAGGGCGAATATCAAATCAGCATCATGACTGCTGATTATAAATTAATAGCCAAATTGGGTAATCTTAAAACAGTCATTCAACTTTTAAGGTCCATCAATTTTAAAGAGGTGTGAAGTTTTAAATCAGCTTTGAAATCCATTTTATTGTCATCTAAAAAATTTCATCTTCTTATGTAAATTATTTATTGGTTTTAGAGTGCTACTTGTTATGGCTCACAAAATGGCTTGAAACTAACAGTTGAAGAAGCAAAATGTATGCAAGCAAGTGCCTATATACCAATAAAACTATTTGAAGAATTTATTTTAACAGAAGATATAATTTTTCGAATTAATCTAAATATACTGGTTGAATGCTTATCAATGTTTTGGTCAAGTATTATTGCTCAAGGAAGTGCAGTTACTTTAGAAATGCACTATAAAGTACAGTAATAATATTAGTCAAAAGTATATAAATGTTTTTTTGTTAGAAAGTGATTTCTTAATAAAATATTATTTTTAGGGTGAAGGACATCCTGTTACTGTTCTTATTGAAGAAGATGGTATTATTGTAGATTGTTCATTAAAAACTCAAGAGCCTGATGAAATATTGGATTTCAATTTAGAGCCAGATGCAGTTGTTAATAAAGTACTTCTACATAGTGAATTATTAAAAGATGTTTTACAAGAGTTAGATCCTACCAGTAGTCATGTAGAGGTATAAGATTATTTTTAAATATTTATAAATAAATTTTAAGACACTTTACTAGTGAATTTTTTTAAAATACTTTGGATTGAGAAATAAATGATTTTACAGCTACTCTTATCACCAAAGTCTCCTTACTTTATGTTCAGTACAAGTGGAGTTGCTGGTGATTGTCTTGTTGAACTTCCACACAATACTGAATTAATTGAAATCTTTCAATGTAAAAAGGAAGCTAAATCAAAGTACTTATTACCACATATTAAGCCAGCAATGAAAGCTATGTCATGTTCTAACAAAGTTTCTTTAAGAACAAATGAAGCTGGTCTTCTATGTTTTCAATATATGGTTAAAACAGACGATGGAATAATTTGTTTTATAGAATATTATGTATGTATTTTTATTTTATTAACGTGCTGTTAGTACTTTATTAAAAACATATAGTTAAAGAAACATTCATTTCAGATTTCACCGCTTCTTGATGACTATGATGAATAAATTCAATTAAATTCTTGTTTTAAAAATTTTGTAAGTAGATTTTTATATTTATGTTGTAAGAAGAATAAAAAAAACTATAATTTTATAAAGTACAAGTTTATTTAGACTAGATGATACTGTACATGAGATTTGTATTCCATAAATGGAAAAAATGTTTCTATATACACTTCTTGAATAAAAAAAAATGAAGTAGACATTACGATGGAATCCTAATTGTTAATAAAAATAACTGAAAACTAAAATTTGTAGTATAATTTCTCAAGATTTGATCGACTTTTTTTACATTATATTGTGCAGTATCATAAAAAGAATATAGGCTTACGTCATACGGTTTCTTTAAATATAAATAAAAATTGAAAAATATAACTAGATTTAAAAAACAAAATTCTAATTTTCTTTATTTTATAAGCCTAACTGATACTCTATTGAGCATATTTCGGCTATTTAAGGGCTGGTGCAATGACTCAGCCGACAAAGACTAGGCTTCACATCTAAGACTTGTAAACTTCAAAATCAATACTCTGTCAACTGAGTCATTCCAAGCCCTCAAAAAGACTTTTAACACCGTTTATTTTAAACGTCAATACAAGCACATATTAACGTATTTTATTTCAGTAAACATAGCTAAACACACAAAAGTAAAAATTATTGTATCTTACATAAAATATAAAAAGAAAATATACAATTGTTACAATAAACTAGGATTTACAACTGGCAAATAGCATTCAAGAATGTAATGAGTTCATTCAACAAAGCAAGCACAGAAAACTTTGAGTACCATCTTTTTTATTATGGCTAGAGCAGATCTATCTTAAATTTTAATATAATCATCAGCATACATTCTTGTACTAATATGTAATTGTAAAAACAAGTGTTTTAATATTTTTTGAAAAATTATGCGCATGGTAAAATCATGATTTACAAAACAAGCAAAAATTTTTATTTCTTTACACTATTTTAAAAATGAGCATACTGTACAGTAATTAGTTTTCTTTTTTGTCCAAGGCACCAATGCCTGTTTGTTATTTTTTTTTGTATGGTACATTCTTGTTTATTGCTGTATTATGCGTATGGTTTATGTATACATATATGCAAGTAAAGTGGGAATGCGAGTAGCACAGCATAAATTCTTACAATATTACAGTAACTATGATATTAGAACAGTTGAAGAAATTAAAATTAAAGTATTAACATTACTGAAATGTCACGAATGACAAATATGATTGAGTCTTAGTTGCATTGACAATTATGGCATTTCGGTACATTTATACAAAACATTTCACTTTGCAATTTTTATACTTAAGGTGGCTCTTTACCAATATATAGGTATATATCAGAAATCACTGTTACAAAGCAACTATCATATTGTTTATTATTTCCTTTAATAGCACTTA